>WIUT01002582.1:0-23149 GCA_010645135.1 Tetragonula clypearis | reverse complement strand
ATATTACAACACGATACTCATTAGTATAGTAAGAAATTCATCGTGGCGTCCTGGGCCAGACATGTGAAAATCAGCGTGGCGTTCAGCGTGCTAATTAACGTGAAAATCTATCGAGTAGATTCTGTTCCACGCGCGGAGAACGTGGAACAGAAAAAAAAAAGAACAAAACAGCGCAGGTGTAATTTTTCGCGTGGCGTTAAGTCTACGACGATGGTCGTCGAATCTTGCGTCACAAGCGAGACGCGCGGCCTAATACCGACGTCGACGTCAACGTCGATATTAATACTTTCACGATGACTGGACGGGTTATCAACGCGACAACCCCTTCGTCCAACTACGTTTCACCAAACCACACGCTGTACAAAGAGAACCTGCCGAGTGGGAATTCCGTTTCGTGATCAACCGTGCGAGCACAATCAACACCGGTGAACTTACACCGGCGAATAACAATGATCGGTATATCGAGCTGTAGGGAACGTGAAAAACATTCCACGGCCGTGGGCGTGGGTGATTTATGCGTCTGGCGGGCAGGTAGTGTGTCGCTCTATTTGCCGACCAACCTCGATTTCCATAAAAATAGAAAAAAAAAATGGAAATAAAGATGGAATAAAAAAAAAAAAAAAGAAAGAAAGAAAGAAAGAAAGAAGAAGAAAAAAAAAACGAAGAAGAAGGGAAGAAAAGAAAAGGCGTGAAAACTGGAATAAATCTGTTCTATTTACACACGGCGCGCGGAATGAAAGCGCGTCGGATCGTTGTTATCTTACGCTCTCGCGGACAATCGGTGATCAAGCCGCTCCTCGAGTAAATATAGCCGGCCTTCGTGCTATCTGGGCGAATAACAATAAGCTCCGATTACCGCTGACGAAACGGGATCTATGCTAATCGGCCCGCGTGTGTAACAGTGATTGGGCCACTTTAAACATCCATACACACACACACACACACACGCGTGTACACACGCGACGATCACGGATGCAGCTTCTTGCTCCAATACTTGCCGGATCCCTGTTTGACCCAATTCCACCAAGTCACGGTCTATTTCAGGGCGCGAAACGCGGCGCGAAATGGGGGAAGCGCGACCCGATGGCGGAGGTCAAGGCTGAGGCGCACGACGACTACACGAGAGAATGGCGTCCTCTGTTCACCGGCTAGCCGAGATTATATATCCTTCGGTCGCGATATTCCAACCCGTGTCGGGTTCACGAATCGGCTTTTCAACTGCGCGAAATTGCAGTCTTCTACGAATCAAGAAGGCGCGCGGTCGAGGGGCACACACGTATGTATAGGGGGAACGTAACAATGATCGCATTCATCGTATCAAGCGCCTAGTCAGCACTGATCTCCCCCCGCTCGCTGTCCCCCGTCAGTGATTGGTAGAAAGTGATTCTGACACTCGAACCGGAGGAGCTGTTGAAAATCGTCAACCGTTCATTGAGCGGGACTCCAAGCGGGGGCCTGTTCACGGTTTCATCCGTGGAATTACCAAAGTCGATTCACAGATCGTTCCCTCGCGTCATGATCTTTCGGTTTCTCGCTGATTGAACATTGGAACCAGCTTGTTCGTCGCTGTGTACGATCGTTGTGCCTTTCAGCTTGTTGTTTTTCTTTTAACCATTTCTGGCTATTACGTCACCGAAGTTTTATTGATCAATTTATAAATTAATATATATATATATATTTCTTTATCTATATTATAAATTCTTCGTTATAAATTTACATTTACATTTCTTTATATTATGTTTACGATTACACGTTAAATTCACACGCCACGAGTGATTCGTTTATCAACCACGTACGTACGTACGTTCGAGAATTTTTAACAATTCTCGAAAACGAACGAGCAATTTCGCGTGAAACAGGTTAGCACAGCGTGTAAGAGGATTCCTTGGGAAACGCGTAAACCACGGGGGGGGGGGGGTAAAAAGGTTTTGAAAGTAAACCCGTCGTCTAAGCCCGATCCCCCGAAATGCAATTTGCAGCGGATCTAGCGAGTCGCGGAGAATTTTATCAGCTCGGCCAGCAGATTCCCGACACGCTTTTTCCCCCCCGCGCCTTTACGAACGACCGCGGGTGCTCGCGACCGAGAACAAGCGAGCCTAGCGATTTTAAACGCCACGCGCGTGTTTAGATTGATTGGCAGCCGATTGCAAACCGGTTTCACCAATAAAACGCAGAATCACCTCTAAAACCCCCGGATCGGATCGGTCAAACGGAATTCCATATGTCGAAATGAATTAATCTCGCAACGATTTCACGCGGGATACGTGACGTTAAATCGAAAATAGAAAACGCTAGCTCTCTCGACGTTGTAAGGCGAAGTTTATGAAATAAGCAGGCAACTCCTTGTTTTTCTGATAATTTAATGAAAAAAGAATGAAATGTTAAGTTATTTTTTTTTTCGAACGTGCCAAGAAAATTCACGGTCGATTAATTCTTGCGACTTTTCTCCTTGAGTTCTTGCTTTTTAAAAATAAAAAAATGGAACTGTTGCGACAGATCATTCATTTCTACGAAGTCGAAACGTGCTCGAAACGATCTAACGGAAAATTATTTTTTTTTTTTCGAAACGTAGTAGAAAATTCACGCTCGACTGACTTTTCTACGACTTTTTTTCTCCTTGAATACTTTCTCCTTTGAAAACCGGAGCTGCTTGTTGCGACAACAACGTTAATCAACTATCATTCCCGCGAGTAAGTAAGTCGACGAGTGCTGGAAACGATCTAACAGCGAAAGAATCCAATCGGATCGTTTCGAATCCGAGACGCTCGAACTATCTTGCCTAATATCGGAACGAGAGTGAAATTTCGACCACCGTCGTTCGAGACAAAAAAAAAAAAAAAAAAGAAAAAAAAGAAAAAAGAAAAAAAGGACAAAGGAATACGTATTATGATTTATGTCCAGCTGGTATCTCGATGTGACATTAGTTAACAAGCGGCGCGGGTAATCTTGCGCAAGCCTCAATTAGACTCTCGATAGCACGGTGCTGATAAGCACTGCGAGCCGAGCACTGATCGGCCGATTTCTGCACTTGCGTGTCCTGTTCACTGGCATTATTCGTATTTATGAACGGCGATCGTTCATTGTGGAGAACAATGGGGAGAACCGGTCGCCGCCGATGAACGATCGGAAAGGATCAAGCTCGCGGGAGACAAGTTTGCGGTCGAGCGAACGAGCGAGCGTTGCCAGGTAGAACGATAAGAAGGAAAAATGCAATTTCACCGGAAACCACCGTACATACAACACCACGACCGGCGTTGTTCGCCCGTAATGAAACAAATTACGAGCTGTTACGATTTTATTGTTGCTCGCGCTCATTTTTCTGGTAATTGCTTTTTATAATTGCGGCCAGTGTCGTTTGGCGAACGGCTGGCGAACGAACGGGTGCGGTTTGCTCATGAGACAATTAAACAGGTTGGCGACGAATTGAAACGAACGTGGCTCGTTCCATGTTGAAATCGCTGCATCGGGGCTTCTCTCTGCGGCCAGCTGATTACGCGTGTATCGAAAGCGATCTCTCGTTTTCACTGTGACGCGAAAGGTGAGAGAGAACGTTGGCTCGTACAGAAATTATCGAAATTTGCAGTACTGCAGAGCAGAAAGAATTTCAATATTAGACACGGATGTATGCATTTGTAAGCTTTCTAAAGTAGGCAGCAAGAAAAGTACAAAATGACGTCGAAGGATCGATTAAATTTCGAGGAGGAAGAAACTCCATTTTCCGACGACAGAAAGAAAGCAACGCGGCTACGAGGAGCTACGAAAAATAAAAACAAGCGACAAGACATCAAGTGGCAAATTCCAAAAGTGTACTAAAAAGAGAGAGAGAGAGAGAGAGAGAGACCAGGTGTTGCGGACAAAACCGCGACACCAAAAAAGAGAGAGAGAGAGAGAGAGAGAGAGAGAGATTGAATATTGCAAGTAGTTTTGTCGCAGAGCCACTTATAGACGAGCAGCACTCACACACGCTGTACGTATAAAATTAGAAAAAAAAGTCGGAAACGTTTTGCGCATAGGAGAGAAAAAAGCGTCGGATTTTTCGAGAGTTTCTTCTTAGGCATTTTAATTGCACCATTTCGGCCACTTGTACGGCTAGCACTCGCTCGCACCCCTTCTCAAGACTGGCAATTGTGTGTCAAGAGCGTGCGTTTGAACGCGACGATGAAAATGCCCCACGGGTAAGCGGTGCCGAGTATCGCGAAAATCTTGGCGATACTTTCTATCCGAAAACAGCTGATAATAGCCAGATATTGCTAATTTAGTAAAACGAAAGGAATTTAACTGTGTAACTTTTGAAACGACTGTAACCATGTGTCGAATACCGATATGACGAGTACACGCTATATATACACGTGCCTTTATTGATTTTTCGACTTTAATGCCATTTATATATGATCGAAGAGCAACGTGTATCGCGGCTAGAAATTGAAAGATCAAGCTGCTGTCAAGTTCAACTAAAGACGTGCCTGTAGATGGAAAGTGGGAAAAGCTGCTTTTTTTTTTTAACTAAACTAAATTTTTAAAAATCATAGTCAAATTAAGTTGAATCAAATTTTCTTGATTAAACGGCAATTAAAGTGTCGTGGAAAGATGCCAGGAGCGTTTGATCTTCACTGTTAAATCAAAGTTCCTTCCAATTGTCATTGACGTAGCTGGAAAAGTGTTTGCCCGAAATGGCCGAGCGTACGTTCTGCGTACACGTGCGTGAAACGAAAAACGAACGCCCCTGACAAAGACGCCTTGTACACTTTGACTTGAACTTTAATCGTTTTTGAAAAAAGCAAGTAAGAGACTTGCTGCAGCGACGCTACTGTAACGGAATATACGCCGAGTGCTTGATCATCTCCTGGACAAAGAGCGGAGAATTTATCTTTCTCCGTGTCATTGATGCACGGTTAGCCAGGAAACGGCCAGCCCCGACATCCTTTATTTCCCGTGGCCTCTTTGTCGTCCACGAGGCTCTGTCCAACAGGCACGGTGCAGCCTCTTCATTGTTTCTCTTGTTCTTCTTTCCGATCGATCTTTTCAGCCTACAGTCTACTACGACTCTTTCGTTTTTTTTCTCTTTTTTTTTTTTTTTTTTTTTTTTGCCCTTTTCAATGAAAGCGTAAAGGTTGGACGAGCGTGCTAACGCTCGTCCTATTGAACTCGATTCTATTTAAGGGAAATGTGGCGGGAGTAAGTGCGCGCGCGCGCGCGCGCGTGTATTTGTGTGCACGTGTGCACACGATGGCACTTGCACGTCTGCTGCCGGCAATCGAAGAAGGCCGAGACCTTGACGTTTAGGGGAAATTGCGAGGATTTAGGCCTAGGGTTGGTCGCGAACGCGTTCCAAGGTCGATAGTATAGGCAAGGTAGACTTGTCAGCGCTCCCCCAATTCGGACGAACCTTCGAACTTTCACGCACACACCTCTGTGACCTATTTCAGTTACCCCTCCACCTCGTTGGATCGTTGGATAATCAAGCTTCAGTCAATCAAGCTTTCGCGAGAAGCAAATTCACGATGTTACGTCTCTCTATAGTTTAGCTTTCCAACTAAAGCGACTAAAATGATTTATCTTTCAAAGAAGGAAAATTCATTTTTCTGCTTTCGATTTGTCGCGTTGTCGCGTCGACAAATTTCGAAAGAAGACAAGGAAAAAGAAGAAGAGAGAAACAGCGACAAAACGTACGTACGTAGGTAATAAGTGGAGGTTAACCGAGAGCGAAGAGCTACAAGTTGAGTGATACTCGAGAGTGAAGAAACTCCAACGTTTCTAGGACCTAAGACCTACTCTCTCCTAGCCTCCTCTCTCGATTCATTTCAATTCCATCGCTCCGCGAGATAATCTGCCACCGTGACGCGATCATTGTGACACGTTACGTGTGAATTTCAATTTCTCAATTGAAATCGACGCGTCGATTTTCGAAAATTCGGCGCCGGGCTGTTCCCGTGTAATTGTGGGGAACGTAGTGGCTGTACCATGTACCATAGTTTAGCTGCTAAAGATGTTTGCAACGGGGTGCAAGAAATAATTAATAGTTGGAAATGGATTTACACTGTGCTTGCGTGTGCGTGTGTGTGTGTATAAATTCCCTGCGTTTTCCTCATTTTTTAAATTATTTGTTCAATTTGAGGAATAATCCTTCGACAGAAAGCTTCGCCACGATGACAATCGTAATATTACGTGGGTAATATTTATCGCCAGAGCGACTCGACTGTCGGATCTACACTCTCTCGTCGTAAATGCGACGAAGCGGGAATGGATTTCTAGCGTTGGAATCTCATAACGCGGAGGGTAGGAGGATCGTTCGTTTTTGGCAAACGCCGGAAGCATGGGCTTCCTTCCGAGGGAACGAAGAAAGCTAAACGACCGAGAGTCGATAACTTACGTTGCGTGATAAAAAGTCTCGATGGTTTGACGATCGTGCGAAGATTTGTGTGTCGCGTTCTAACTATTTTTTCACGCACAAGCACACACGTTGTCATTTGTTGGAGTATACGTAACAGATTTTTACACATTTCTTTTAAACTACAACTGAAATTATCTCAATTTTACACGTACGTGCTACTTGTTACATATTTTACGATTAGTAAAAGTAATACCAATATAGTGGAACGAGGCTTGGTTAGACTGGGGGGGGGGGAAAGATATTCCCGAAAGATTCCATAACTTTGGCCTGTATTTAAACGAAATATCAAGCTTCGAATCTCGCGCGAATTGAAATTGAGTACGAAGAAATTCTTATTGATATGCACCTTCGTTCCTAGTCCCAACTCGTATTATTTTTCTTGAAATAAATCAAGTTTTTGTCTTCTCTTCCTGAGAGAAGGACCTTGCGTGTTCTTTTTTCTCTCTCTCTCTCTCTCTCTCTCTCTCTGCCGTCTGCGCCCGCGGACGCGCGTTCGTCTTATTCTCCTTAATAATGAGAAAAAAAAAGAGTCTTGGCTGTGGCCTACTTTTGCCGGAATTTAGCGTGTGCCTACGGCTCTCGCGTATAACTTCTCCCAAGTAGCTTAGCTGCTCTTTTATTGCCGACACTTTCGTCTTTCCATCCTTTTTCGTTTCATTTTCCTTCTTACTCCTTCTTACTCTACGCAACGAAACGCGCTTTCGATCAAAGATTTCAATGGAACGCAGACATTGTCATCGAGTTATTTTGATTTTCAAGTAATTTTCAAGTAGTTTCGCGTCCTCCGTTTTCAGTTTTCTGCCCTTTCACCTGACTGTTGCTCTGATTTTCTTTTTCTTCGATCGATTTCTCGTCCCTCCCCCCCTTTTTTTAAAGTTTTCTTTCCGCATACGCTTGAACTTGAAGATTCGTCATTTGTCGTCTGCTCGTTTTACATTTTCCGAGGTAAACGATTGAATAATTGAAATTGAAATTGAAAAATCACCGTCAGTCGTCGGTAAATATTCGACAATTCGAATTTCTTGGAGAAATATAGAAAACTGAGATTTCAAATTTTGTCGTTTGTTTTTATTTTGTTTATAGCCGCAGGTGTTGGTTGCAGGTATGGCGGTGTCGTTCGTTTATTCTGAAATGGGAGAATGAACGGAGAATTTCTGTGCTTTCTCGAGCATCCGCTTCGTTTCTTCCTTCCTTTTTCTCTGTTTGTTCCTGGGGGAAATGAAGAAAAATAGGGAAATCCAGTGAAAAATGTCGTTCGTCGAGATTGGCGTTCTTCTTTCCCCTTACCTGAACACGCTCTCGTGGATAGAGTATTCCGATTTCCTGGACAAGTTGCACATTCGAGCCTCGAATCCCACTATAAACGGAGCGTTTTTCAACGCTGTTTCGAACAACTCGCCAACTACGCGCGTCAAATCACGTAGCATTAATCGAAATAATCCTTTGCGCTTTCTCCGTATTTACATTTACATTTACATTTACAGATACACGTGTATGTGTTTAATTCTATTCGGAACGAGAGAGAGAGAGAGAGAGAGAGAGTGACTCGAGTAAAAAGTTAATTGGAATAAAAGTTAACGTTAGTCAAGTTAGTTTGTTTTTTCTTACTTGCTCGCACACACGTGTACGCACGTACGTACGTACGTACAAAGGAGTATCTTACTTGTTTCGTTGAAACAATTGTTCGACAGGTAAATAGTGAAATTGTCAGACTTTATGGAAGTGAATACTTCGGCAAGCGCAGCACCTCCAGCAGTCTCTATTCCGCAAGCACTCGCGTCGAGAACCTGCAAACTTTTGCTTCTCAACAGATCTGAAACAAGAGACAAACGGATCGAAAACGAGAGAGTGCAATTTGAAATACATATATATCATCCACGTGTTATCATCTAGAATATCTCGTAGAGTATCTCGGTCGATTCGACAATTTGTCGAAGAAATTAATAAAGACTACAGATTCGGTGTAGAGTCGGAAAGAGATAAGATTCCAATTATCCGACAATTTAATCACAGATGGTACTTTCTTTCCGCAAGTGCAAATTCAAATCGACGAGTCGAACGTTGTTGTTTTGTTTTTTTCTTTTTTTTGTTTTTTTTCCATACCGTAATGCATGAGAAAAACGAGAAGACGAGAAGACGGGGGGCAAGACTGCAGTTGGACAAACGTTGAACGTGTAAATCGGAGAACAGCCGATCACGGTCTGATCGGCAAAAGGCAAACAAGTCGAATGCAGTGTAATTTCCGGGCGAGACACCTGCCCTGGAGGATTGGAAATTAACGGGAGGGAAGTGGAGTGTTTGTTCTACGACGATATACGATTGTACGAGATTGTACGACGATACAGAGCCGGTAGCCGGTAGCTGGCTTCGTGGCTCGCTCTCGTGGCACACTCCGACGACAGTGTATATAGACAGACGGTGTAAATGTTGACTCGTCGAGGAGGACATCGATTATTTAACGATTTAACGCGTATTTTCATATGGGCTCACTCACAGGCAGACAGGTGAAACGCTCCGTCGTCTAGCAAAGGATTCAACTTCAAATTCAGATGCTGCAGTGTGGCGTGCTCGGCTTTTAACAGCCCGTAAACTATACCAGCCACGCCTTCCGCTCCTATCTCATTGTTGGCCAAATGCAGCGTTTTTATCTTATTATTCTGGCAGAGGAATTCGCCAACTGCCTGGGCTCCTTTGTCTGCCAGTTTGCAATGAGAAAAGTCCATCTCCTCGATCTAGATTTCGCGAAAACGAAACATTGTAGTATCGAATGGAGCGAAAGAAAAATGGAGCGTTGGAAATCAAAGAGTACCAAAGACGGAGAAAGAGAGAGTACACGGGAAAAAAGAGTATTGGGAAATTGAAGTTGGTAGATTACAACGTGTATGTAACATGTACGACGAACGGGATAACTCTGGGCCTAAGCGAGTACTTTTTTACTACCAACACTGTCATTCTCCAGCATTCCTTGAAGAAGAGCCGCCACACGTGGTTGATCCAGATTACTCCTTGTCAAAGTGAACTTTTTCAATCGCGGGCAAGCTTCAATCCCACGACCAAGACCCGTGCAATCTTCTATGGAAATCCTTGATTTTTTTTTTTTTTTTTACATCGAGGAGAACGGCAGGTATATTGGTAATAAGGTAAAGTGGTCCAGGCTGCGTGGCCTGGAGAAGCAACTCAACTCACTCAAAGTCTCGCCACTCGAAACCGTCGTTCGTATAAACGAGCCCGAAATTGATGCGAATCTCGGTGAGACGAGGAAACTGTGGCAGGATAAGCTCTAGCGGGATGTGGTGGACGGGTAGTTGTTCCTCTTCTAGACACGGATCTTCCTCGTTCAGAGGTATCCTCCGCTTCCTGCGAACAAGTTTTCTGCGGATAGTAAGTGGCGCGTGCGTGCCTACACGTAGGCGGCTTATACACGGTGTATACATATACGTAAGAAATTCCAATTTACCGCAGCAAGGAAGATTCGAACTTTTGCTTCAAAGTATATGGGAAAAGTATATGCTCTTGCAGCTAGGAGGTAGCTCGAATGAATATACTTTGCGAATATTTGTATTTTTTTGTTTTTTTTTTTTCTTTTCTTTTCGTACGTTTCACGTTGGGGTAAATGGGGTGAAAATGAGGATGAAATTGTCCTAGGGCAAAGGGATCGAACTCGAGGGATTGAAATTCAGATTTAAGATTTACTTGCTCGGTAGCAAAGAACGTAGTTCCAGGGTGTGCACGTAATCGCGCACGAGTGCAATCGTATTTTCACAATCTTGCTTCTGGGATTCGAAGAAAGTTGGCTCGAGCTTCTCCAAGTACTCGCGAACGGCACCCTCGCAGTAACGTCGTCGCCAGGAATTGCCGTGTTTGGCGCAATCGTTGTGTCGCCATCTGAAATAATTCCAATAATTCCGGGGATAAAATAAAACGATATTTTTCTATTGGGATTTGTTTTCGAATCGGGTCGTCGCTTCGAGTAATGAATAAATCGTAAACACGACGAAACGCCGAGTATTTCGCTTACGACAACGCTTTGACGCAATTCCAGCCTTCTCGCTGGAATTGGGCAAACAATTTTTCAAAGAAAGCAGCCACGGGAAATAAATGGAAACTGGATGTTGGATGGTGAAGTATATCTATATAGATACAGAGATGATGATACGTACAGCAGTATATGATTCGTGGCAGTATATTAAAGTTAAATTAAAGGTAAGCTGCTGGTGGTCCAAGGCCCGAGCAAACTGCGAGATTTCGCGAGATTGCTTCCGCGAGAGTGCGAGTAAAGTTTAATAATTACACGAGACATTACATTTGACAAACTGTGACAAGAGGTGATGCGACGAGAGGTGATGATCGATTTTCCCTCGATTTCTCTTTACTTCTTTAGTGAACGTAAGTACGAGAATTATAAACGTGTGTTTCACACACCTGGCTTTCGAGCAACGTTCCCAGTAATATTCGTCGTCAATTTTCCTTATGGTCAAGTGGAACGGCAGGTCGGTGGGCAGAATTTCCATCAGCGTATTTCTATCCTCGCATGTCGGTAATTCCTCGAGTATCGGATTTTCCTTCCACGCGGAGGCTATGACACGAACGGCGAGGGTCTTTAAGCTCGGAACTCTCTCTTCGTCCCAGGAAACGTCTTCCGGTCGAATAGTTCGATCGACCTCGTTCGTTAACAGCCTCGTTTCTTCCGAGCATCTTCCGAAAAACGTGTTACAATTAAATACCTGCGCGCGTATCTCCGCGTACAATGTACAATTTTTCGTAAGAGTATCCTTTCGAGTATTCGTATCGAAAACTAACTAACTGAACTTAAGTCGCCGATCGATCACCGGGGAATTTGAAATTTCAAAGACGAAGTTTGGGACGTTTAGGAGAAACTAGGAGAGTTGTAATTGTTTCGAGAGAAAAATCGAAGAATGGAGAGTGAACTGTGACACTCGGGAAACTTGGGAACGTCAATGATTAAACAAATTAAAAGCTCGATAGATTGGCGATAGTCGAAGGACAGGTAAATTCAGAAATTACACTGACTACGTAAATGCGTAATGACTTCGTGCATGCGTAATGAATTTCGAGAAAGTTTCTGGAAAGTTTACCTGTAAGCTTCGAACACGTTCTTGGGTACGGTGTGCGGGATTTTCATTTTTCTTGCTTCTCTCGTGCATCCGATTCATAAATATGTAAATACGCGCATCCTCTCTGGCTCATTTCCTCCACGTCTTCGTCATTATCTTGTAACCTGCTTCGGGCGAGACGAATATATATATATATATATATATAATCGTAATCGACGTGTCTATATTTAATCGAAAGTTTCTACGTTCAACGAATTAATACGTTCGATTTATTATTACGTATCGCGTAACGACGCAACGCGTCTTTTCGCTCGTTTCTTCCTTTTCTTCCGACTACTCAGTCGGTAAACCGGATTAAATGGAATTTATTCTGCCGAATAAAATATTGAAACATTCGTCTCGATAATTACGACGCGTGTATTTTCAGGAATGTCCCGAGGGCGTGGTACACGAAGACCTGTTTAAGGATATCTACGCAAAGTTCTTCCCTCATGGCAGTAAGTTTTAATTATAATTTAATCGTTTGTTTGTCGGTCGTTGTCAGTTAAGTTTTTGATTTTTAACGTTGAGTCTTGTAAATTGCAGATTCTAGTCTTTACGCTCATTACGTGTTCAAGGCCTTTGACGTCAACTGCAACGGCGCCATGAATTTCAGGGTAATTTTTTCTATCGTTTGCACATTCGTTCACCGAGGGCTTTCGATTAGTTAGTTGAACTTTCAACTAACTAATCGAATTTACACGTTTAAGTTTGACTTGAGTTTCCTGACATTGCAACTCTCACCAAGTTTTCGTTTCTCTCTCTCTCTCTCTCTCTCTGCTAATTCCAATTTGAATTTCAATCTTTTAATTTCTTTCTGCCAAAGTCTTTTTCTTTCTCTGGTCCTATACACGTGTGGTCGTATATACGTCAATTCTGAAAGAAGAAGAGAAAAAGGAAAGGAAACGTGTAAAGGAAGGAAGGAAGGAAGGAAGGAAGGAAGGAAGGAGGAAAGAAGAAGAAAGATCGAAAGGGAAAGGGAAAGGTGTAAAACGGTGTTTTCGCCCGCAGGATCTGCTGGTCATTTTATCGACTCTGCTGCGAGGCAGCATCTACGAGAAACTACGATGGATTTTCAAACTGTACGATATAAACGGCGACGGATGTATCACGAGGGGCGAGCTATGGGAAGTGGTGATTGCGGTGCACGAGCTTATGGGTCGGCGACATCACGCCGAGGAGGAAAGGAAAGCGAGGGAACAGTTGGACAGAGTGTTCAAAAAGTTCGACCTAAACCAGGATGGCATAATAACGATCGAGGAATTTATGGAGAGCTGTCTCAGGGTATCTCTCGACGATATATCTCTCTTGCTATGCTTATGCTATGAATCGACGTGTTGCTGCTTCGTACCTCGTGAATTTACACTGTTGTTGTTGTTGTTGTTATTGCCTAGGCACAACTAGTGAATTTCTTCTTTAAAATTCTTTTGTTATAAATTCTATCGTTTGCAATTGAAGGTGAAGGCGTAGCAGCAGTCTCTCTGTCGGACAAGAGAGAAATTCTTCGCGATTCTGAGCGAAATTGAAAATCGTACTTGCAGAGAAAGTTTTAACGAAAGTTTTGTTAGAAGTCAAAATTAGTTGATAATATTCTAATAAAATTTGGTCGTGGAAATCGATCGGTCGTCTAGAGAGGCAGGCTGACGTGTGCGCGTTACGTTTGACCAAAGTTGCAATGTCCCGCTTCAGGATGACGTAACTACACGATCGTTGGCAAAATTCGATTACGCGTTTTGATCTCCGGAGAAGGAAGAGCCTCCGGTGATGACCACGACGACGACGACGACGACGCCACCAACGCCACTCTCCACCACGACCACGTTCTCGCAGTCTCAGTCGCCTTCGCCACCGCCGCCGTCATACTCTCTGCTGCCACCTATTCCACCGCCTTTGCCTTCTCAACCACCTCCAGGTTACACCGTTCAAGATCAGGAGCTGTACATGCTTTTAGCGGCGCATTGGTGGAACCAACCGGAGGCTCCGCTCTTTTGCTAAAGGTATCAACCTATCCTCTCTCTTTACATTTTGCTCTTATTCTTACGCGTTTATGCTTTCTAAACGCGAATTCTCTAAAATTCTCCGCATTTCTGCATTCTCGGTTTCTCGGTCTCGGCGGTAATATACAAGTGACAATGCACGACAAAACAGAATTAGAGAAAATAATGCAAATAATGTTTAACACGATGAAACGTTAATCTTCTTTCCAGACTAAGGTAAACCGTGATCTGCAACTTTCGCAGCGAGCGACGACTGCGTTCAACCTTTAGGAAGAAAGAACGAGAAAATTTTCTTTTTTTTTTTTCTTTTCTTTTTTCAATAGGCATAGGGACGAAAAGGACGACAAAGGACAATCTTGAGAATCCAATTAAACGTTCGTGGTGGCGAACGAGCTATGGTTGTTTAGGTATTTCTTCTCGCGGAAGAGCCATGTATTCGACGAAAATGAATGCTGTCAAGCATCCAGTTGTATAACGAGAATAGAGAATAGAGAGCATTTCCTTTTTCGGAGGAGAAATGAGAATTTGTCAATTGTGGAATGTCGATTCGAGCGTGAATTAAGACTAAGGGAATCGTATCGATAAATTAGAGGTAAGGAAAAGCAAAAATCGATTCGAAGAACGTATATATATATTGCGTCGCAAAGGAGGAATATCAAATAAGCAACAAATGCCGAGATTGTGTCAAGAGTTTCTCGAATTTCTTTCGAGAGAAGAACATTGAGTATTGGAAGAAAGTAGAGATTAAGATTCTCGTCGTGTTCTCGCCGAACAGAGAGAGAGAGAGAGAGAGAGAGAGAGAGAGAACACGTTGAAAGAACACGAAGAATTCGACACGTGAAACGTTTCGTCTTGTTTCGACTTCCGTGCCAAACTCTGAATAGAAAAAGAATTATTATTGTTATTATTGTTTCTTTCGTAAGTAGCGACTTTTGTGCACCCGATTGAAAGATACTCGTACGATTTTATCTATTACAGGATGAAATGAGGGTATGTAGGTACGTAAGTGTGCGTGTATGTATGTACGTATGTACGGTATGTATGCGTGTATGCATAAATATCGATTTGCGTGCAGTTAACGCGCAGAATGTTTGCAACATGACTTAACGCGATTACCAACAGTAATTTTTCGTTTGTATTATATTTATTTCTAATTTTCCAAGTATAGGCACACGTACGACAGATTTAGCAACATTCTGTGCCTGACGAACAAATTGTTCGTTGATTCGAAGCGTGCAACGACCATTCGACGACAGAGCCTTACGATGACAATGAACAGCTGAAACTTTTCTCCGAGGCCGTGTCTCGCGAAAGTTTGAAGAGGTTGGAAGAAGTTGGAACAAGTTGGTTTATTGGAAAATAGCGTGGTTAAGTTAAGACCTAAGAGAGTAATAACGATCGAACGACACTCTGCTGTCATCTTTTTCGATACGTATGTACGTATGTACGACGTACATCCTATACTTCTGTATAGCTAATTGGTATTCAATTGTTTTCGTTCAATTATATCTGCGGCATGTGCGTAACGCGTCAGAGCGACTGATGACAGAAAATCATTCAATACAGTCAATCTTTCGATACTGATGATGAAAGTTTCAATTTTAGGAGAAATTAAATCGTGGTGAAGCGATATGTACGTGTGCATCTTGAGATAGAGACAGTCGCGGTAATCTAGTAACTTGATTAGAAAGAAAAGAAACAAGATAGGCGTGGAGAGATATATAGGAGAAAGCAAAACGATTCGGACAATTCGATCGTCGAATTTGAGCGTCGTTTGCGCACGATCAAATGCGTAGTCAGCGTAGAGGCAGCTCGTGCCGTGCTCTTCAACTTCTTGTTTTTTTTTTTTTTTTTTTTTTTTTTTTTTTTCAGTAACGTTTTTATAACCACAGATTTCGTCAGATATATATATACACACGTACACAAGTCTTTCTCAAGCTAGCGAGAATTTTGCACGCGCACGTTCGAACACCTTGGACCACCTTCGATCGTTTTTGTACCGAGGCCCGTCTTTCTACGTAAAAGAATTTCTCTTAGAATTTCCAATTGTTTTTTCCACTCGTGTTTGTAATTTTCCTTGTCCCTGTTAAATAGGCTAATTTAAGCAATATCAATTAGATAGAATTTATAAAACACACACACACAAATATCAGAGTTTCTAGCGTAGACTTAATGAGACGGCAATTTGCAAAATCGTGAATGTTAATTAGTATTGGTAAATATAATGCAATCGGATGGAGATTGAGAATTTGAAATTGGAGCGAGATTAAATTGAAAGAGTGACGGCGTAAACCACATAAGTAAACTTGCCTCGAAGTTTTTTTTACGCAGTATCGGTATACCTACGCGTATACATGTAGTACCTTTCTTTTTTCGTTAGATCGTAGATCTCTCGAGATAGATGGTATAGAGCCTGGAGTTGGGATACAGTACCGGTACTGTACCGTGTTGATACCGATTGTTGTTGCCTGCCTGTTTGCAGCACTGTCGCACTGTTCGCGTTTTACTCGTTAATCGATGAATCAAATCCCCTTGAGTGAAATCAACCTTCCTTCTGGCGTCCTTCCGAAGGAACGGAAAACGCCGCGCAGGTTGCTAAGCGCGTTCCTACAGCAACTGTGCGCGATTAAATAACGATCGATAACGCTCGGTCAAACGAGAAACGAAACAACTTACGAACAATAGCTCGCATACATGTGTATCTATCTCTGTACTTGTGTATGTATGTATTATCACTCAATTGTCACAGATTATAAATTTTAACTTTTTCAATCTTTTTTTATTTCCTCTCGGAACGGATAACGATAGCGCTGGTTTATATCGAAGATATTTTGTCGTTGATATTTTGTCTCGCTGAGAAAACCGATTGAAAGTTTTTCGTTGAATTCTTTCTCGTCGAAAGTTGTTTCACTTCTCATTTTCGGATCTCGTTAACCGACAAGATTGAAAGTATGCTACGATCAACAAGTCCGTTATCCATTGTTCCTAATAACGAATGAGAAAAGAGAAGAAAAGAGAAGAGAAGAGAAGAGAAGAGAAGAGAAGCGTAAATGTAAAGTGTTGACGACGAGTCGCGAATGTTTATGAAGAGCAGCTCGTTTCTGCTCGTTTTTTCTCGTTCGACGCAAGATTCAATTGCTTTTGTCTCCGAAGAGACGGACAAGAAACTTTGACGATCGAGAAAAGATTTCTTTTTTTTTATTTTTTTTTTTTTTTTTTGGAGAAAAGATCTTTTCTAATTGCGCGAAAGTTTCTACAAGTTGCAAATGGAAGTTTTCTTTCACCTTTTTCTGGATGAAAAATGAAACCAAAGTGGGAGAAATCCGATTCAAGAAGCGGTTGCGTGGTCCGTTTACTGTTTCGATCGCAGTATCGATTTTTATATATTTTCTAAGAAGTTAAGAAAAGCAAAAGCGGAGAGACACTTTGCAAGGATGAAACAACGAATGTTACTTACAAGTTGCTTAAAGAAAAAGAAACAAAAAAAAAAAAGGAGAAAAGAAAAAAGAGAAAAAATAATTTTCTACGAAACGTTAAAAAATTAAGTCTCGAATCGCGACGAGGAGTAGGAGAAGAGTACTTCCGGAGAAGAGTATTTCCCGTTACTTCGCTTAACGTAACGACGTAATCGTAACCGATCGGTCGCTTCATACTTTGGCTTTGATCGAAAGACTATTGATTGAAAATTACTGAAAATTTTCTGAATTTCTTTCTGTAGACGTTACAGAGAGAGATACCTAGTTAACCGTGAAACGGGGAATACGTTATAAAGTGTAACAAGTAACAAGGTCTTTTCAAAAAACTTTTGAGAGAGATATCTGTAAACGATCCGACGATCGTTTCTGTTGTCGTAGAAACAAAAGTCGTAGAAATTCGAATTTCTCGTCGAAAGAATTGAACGCGATATCATCAACGCATCGCCTTATATTTTCGTCAGCTCGAAAGTGAACCATTCGACTTGGCTTCGACAAAAAATTGCAATTTTCAGATCGTTACATATCGCGCGTGCTTATCGGTCGTTTCAAAGTCATCGGAACATCCATTAAATTCGAAAATCAGATAAATCAGAGACGTCGTAGAAACCAATGGTTTAAGAATGAATCAAATTTCGAGGAATCTATTAGATTGTAAACCTAGTCGACTCTAACGAGTTTCTTTCGTATTCTCGAGGCGAGAATAATCGGAATAAACCTATACAGAACGTTTCGAAATCCAAGGCTAGAACATCGAAGAAACAAATTCTTTTCTGTACGCGTATAGATTACACGTACGTTTCTTCGTTTCGAAAAGTGTCTCTGGACACGTTCTACGTGCAATTTTGAAACGTTCTATATAGACTGCCGAGAGAGGAGGAGGTAGTCATAGTCAATTCATAAACGTTAGAGGTAACATTAGAGGTAACAATATAGCTCGTAAACAACCAGTTTATCCACCTTTGAAATTTGTCTGTATCGAAATTTGTAGAACCGTCTGTTCTATCAACTTGTACCCTTAGTTCTCAACTTCTTCGTGTGTACTTCTACAAGTTTAAATATAAAAGAAAATATTTAAACGACCAAAATCGATTAGCAGTGATCGATCGAATAACCAGAGATTCTTGATTTAAATCGAATACGATATAATTATAGCTGGTAGGCACCGATCATGACCCGAATTGTCCCGATTTAGGTTTCTACCTAAGGTAGAACTTCTTTGATTCAAAGTATTCGATATATCCATTGACGCGGTCGTTTTACGCATCGTTAGGATTCGTTGATGATCGCTTGTAATCGCAACAAGAGAAACAAGTATTAGCCAACGAGCTAGCGTGTCACGTATTAAGAATTTACGAGTATCGAGCGATTCGATCGTAAATCGTTAGTTAGCAACAGTAACAACGCGAGTACGAGTAACGAATTAAAATTACGTTACCGTAACGATACCGTAGCGTATGTTACTACTTGCGAGATATTCCGTTGTATAGATATTCCGTACGTAGAATATACGATTCGATAGTTAAGCTTTCAAACAGTTTTTTACGATTAATAGAACTTACGATTAATAGTTAAAGTTAGAGTGGATCAGCGATTGATTCCGCATCGCCAAAAAAATTCGAAACGATCGTCTACTACTTCTGAACTGAATGTGATCGCTCGATCGGACCCCTCGCACCCGTCCGGTGCACAATTCCAATTCGTAACTCGCAACTTTCTCTCATTTACTTTCTTTTATTTTCAGTAATGGCATTGCACCTGCTATATATTTGCTTTTTATCTTCTCTTAGGAAAATCCGCCGTGTGTATTCATCTTCGAGAGTAAAATATTCATCTGCTTTACGCAGATCGTTGTCGAATACTTTGGTGATGCATTGCATTTAGATACTCCGCAAAGTACGTACGTCTGTTAATTCTTATACTGCCAGTTTTTCTCTAGAGTTCGAACGTCATTACCGATTAGAAAGAAAAATTAATTAAAAAAAAAAAAAAGAGAAAAAAGAAAAAAAAAGAAAAAAGGAAAAGACGGAAAGTTGAAGAAAAAAAGAAAAAAAAACAAGCAACATTTTTGCATGCGATAGTTTGCACACGATAATTACCGTGTATGTCCATTGCCCAGGCGATATCTCTGATCTACTTGTAGCGCCCATACTCCTCCCGGTCCTTCGTTCCTTAGATCGAGAAATAATTACACGTGTGTAACGTTGAGCACCGACGAACGATTCTTTTCAACAGAAATCACGTGTAAATCTTCTCGTCGAAATTTCACAACGTGTGGGCAATGTCTCTCGTGACAGTTGAATTGTATATTCTTAAGAATAAAGGCAGATGGTCGTTATTACGAGTCTTTTCTTCCTTCATTATTTTTTTTACTCACGTCAATATCGATTTGTTTAATTTAATTTTTTTTTTTTTTTTTTCACAATATCGTAACGTTAGATTTCTGTTTAAATCTGTCCAACATACGCAGATACGCGTGAGCGTAAAAATTACATTAGACGTGATTTGTACTTGCACTACTTACTCGGACAAGAGAATCGCTCGTGACACGTTTAAAAATATACGTACGTGTGACAAAAATTCTGACATTCGACGCAGATCACGTTAAATTTGAAATTGGAATATTTATTTATAATTTCAAAATTACATTAATATATACCGTCATGTTTTATGATTAATTCCATTTGTTCTTGAAACATATTTTAGAAGAAACGCACGTTGTTTCGTACAAAGTACTCGATGAAATACCACTATGCCGTGAATTTGTAATTGAATCGAATTCAACGAGATAAATACGATCACGTGACGCGTCAGCTATTGGTCGATAGTTGTCGGTGAATTATGATTCTAGTGATTTGCTACGCGTCGATTAAGCGTTAACAGATATATTTTCTGAATCTAGCTCGCTAGATACATATACGTTCGTACGTGTCTGATCTTTCTGTTTAAAAGATTAATATTCAATAATAATAAATTATACGCGTGATCTATCTCTTCTTTTACACCGTGGAATTGTGAAATCGACCCTCCAGTTTTCCCTAGATTTTGATCACGTGCTTTTGTTTACGTTTACGTAACTGAATTTCTCGTGCGAGATATAAAGTCCGATACTTTTTCAAAACTAATTTCGGCGATCGTTCTCGGAGCAGTATCGTTCGACCAACGAAATCAAAATTATCCGGAGAGGTGCAAAATTTTGTTAAAAAATATCAATGAAATAACGTTGCGTTTCATAACCTGTGCTTGTTGTTGCTTTACTCTTAAATTGCCTGACTCTCGATCCGGTGATTTAACCCCGACGCCAAACTGTCTCACAGCGGAGAGTACGTATTCGTGAAATACATAAGCTATTTCGATGTGTTTCCAATCAGTTATTTTCATATTATCGTTTCACTCTCATTGACGTTACAGAAACGAGCGAAACCGAGCAGGCAGCATGCCAGAACCTGTGCATCATCAGATAAACGCTGCTCGCAAAACCTTTCAAACGCTTTACCAAATCTCAAAGCTGTTAAATACGAATTTAGATCCTACGACGCTAAGTATATGTATACGATTATGCGAAAACGGCGTAAATCCGTACGCACTTGCGACAGTCGTAAAAGAACTACAAAGAGAAGTAAGAGCTATGGATAGCCCAAACCAACTAGATTCTCCCACGAGCAAATCTAATTTAAATAAGTAATCAATCAGTCGTTACATTTCCCTCGTAATTTCGACACACGTGTAGAAACGAACTTTATTGATCTATAACTTTTTACACACGTTTACTGGTCGTGCGTTGTAAAAGATTTGTGACTCTTGGCGATGAAACGTTGAATTGTTTTTCGTTAATCGCGACGAGAGATTATTTTTAAGATTATCGATGAACTATCATTGAATTTGTCAATATTTAACGTGTATTCTTAACATTTGTACTTGTTCTAGCGTAAAGTTAATAAAAATGTAATTGATAAATACCATTTACGAGGTTGCGTACGAAGCAAACTTTTTTTCTGTTATAGAATTTTATTTTTTCGTATCAATTATATAAACCAAGTTTATTCCAAAGACATTGCGCCACGTCTCTCGTCAAACAGTTTAACAGAAATAATTGAAACTGTGTACATCTTCACGAACAAAAAAAAAAGATATTTCAAATATCAAAAATTATTCTATACTTGCTTGCAATACTAATACGCATATATACATACATACATGTATAAAAATATGTATAAATGAAAAATATTCGATATTCTTAAAAATCTTATAAATTACAAATTATAACTCTTCTTTCTTCTTACCGTCATCTTTGTTGTTGCTTAGTTTATTTGTTTTTGCTCGTTTATTAAGTTTTGCCATTTTCTCATTCTAAAGAAAGAAAAAGATCGTTGGATATATCTTACGCTATACGCGTAGTTAGTATTTAAAATTGTTATCTCTTCCGTTTATTCTTTTTTATTATTATTTTTGTACCTGTTTCTCTGGATCGCTGAAATAAGTTTGGCCTTCGAGAGTCACGTGAGACAATTCTGGCTGTTGCAAAAAGAAATTCTTTGCATCTACGGCTTGTGAACCCTCGTGAAATAGAAACACGGATCTTCTTTGATCGATTGGATACCTGTGGAAGATTCGATCGCGTTACACGCCGTAATTGTTCGTCGAAGATTGAAAATTGAAAAGCATAATATTACCTTTCAGCGACGATATGATTATTCTGAAGACTAGTCTGCCAAATTTTCATTATCGTCTCAGCTTCTTCGACCGACAAATTTTCGTTCGTGTCGACGAACATCATCACGCTTTTACCTTTCTTTGTTACTTTTAGTACATTGTCGGGATTTGACGTATCAAGCTGGAAATGGAAGAATTAAATGGTAAAACTTACTCGAGTTTGATAAGACGTATCTACGCGTTCAAACGAACAAACAATTATTAACAAACACGACTTCAGACGTTATTAGTAACTAAACAATGTACCAATTTTACACAGAATATTCCACAGAATTTAACGAATCAACTTTACGGGTATAATCGAACAAGAAATATAGATTTCAACGTACATTTTTCTGTATTTTGTATTTTTATTGTAATTTTTTTAATAAAGTTTTAAATATTTATAGTTACGTTATATACGTACAAATGTAATTTATAAAACGTTTGAAAGAACACTTTGAACGCATTACCTGTGACAAGTGAATTTTTGGACTAGGCCTGAGATGTTCTGGTAATTCGTCTGGTTCCAGTGGCTCGTCATTTTCCTTAAGTCGTTAAAGGATATGTAATCTCCTCTGTTAATCCGTTTTAATACGTAACTGTAAAGTCGACTGTAAGTAAATAGAAGAAAATTCCACGTACCTCCCACTGATCTAACAAATGTTCCAAATCCGCGTCATTCATATCTCTTATATCTTTGTCTCGCCATGACTTTTTTCTATTTGATTTCCCATCGTTGGTCGCGTTCACGTAAATTAACGAAAATACAAGGGAAACGATAATCTCCTTTCTCATGTTCGGGGCGATTGTGATCGAGAAAAATCCGATATATAGGTCGATTGAAAATTTCGTCTTTCGGTTTAGTACATTTTCAACGTAGCTGAATAAATTTGAAGAAATTTTACGCAAGCAAGCTACGCTTCTTGTTCAAAGTATTTTACTTGTTTGAAACTGAATGGATTGGAACGTGGAGACGAAGCTGTCGTTGACAAATGTCCATTTATCTCGTGGCAAACGAGTGACTAGTGTTGCCATCTAGCACGTTGGAGAAAACTAAAGACAAGGTAGAGACAGGACGTTGAATCTGACTTTATGCTTCGGAAATTCCAAAATACCTTGGGGAGAAAAAGTCGAAGGCATATTTTTTACGCTTTTTTTCATTTGTTACGATTTGTATATAGAAAAGGATGAAAAAAAGTTTAGAGCTTATGATTGAAATTACACGTGCACAGTTACAAGCTGTTTATTCGAAAAGAACTTGTATATAATTATCTTTGTAATTAGGGTGCCAACGTTCTTTCAACAACGTAAAGCTGGATTTATATACCCGTATTATCTGTATAACAAACACGGTTCGTATTCAGGCAAATGTTTTTCTGGGCAATAAGAACGAGTAGTGAGGTGCGAATGTTTATACATGATATAACATAATATATATATATAGTTGGGGCACGTTCAAACGCGGCAGATTTCAAATAT
>WIUT01002581.1:0-23149 GCA_010645135.1 Tetragonula clypearis | reverse complement strand
TTTTGAGAAAATGGCCATCAGTCTGGTACGTTGCACGATCGTGGGTCGACAGACGGACGGATGGATAAAAGCAATTATACATTTTGATTAATGGCAAAGTGGACCGCACGGTATGGACACACGTGTAAACGGTGGTAAAAAAAAGTTCCTTAAAAAACGGCCCCGTCTTTTCATCTGACCAGCCATTAATTCGCACTCGCGCGCCTCGCCGACGCGGGGGCTTTTAATTAAAATTTTCATTACCATCGCCTGTGAATCCTAGGCTCTCCTTTCTCGGTCCCGGCACGGTATTAAGCGAACTGTAACACGCAGAACTGCATTACGATGCGTCAATTGCGTGTGTTGCGAGTCCAATTAAAAAAATCGCAGCGGTTTTTATCCATCGGTGTCTAAGCTCTCGCTTTGAGCGTGACGGTGACGTAAATCTCATTATCCGTGTTCAACAGTCCGCGCGACTCAATCGTAATAATGAGAATCCAATTACCTCGCCTACCTTGTGCGTAGGAACAGCTTTGAATTTCCGCCACGGCATATTTTTATTCCGCGGCAATCTCGCAAGATGCGTCAGACGGTGCAATTAGATTTCTGGCTCGTCGGGTTCATCGGGGCGGGGAAGATTTTCGTCGAGCATCGAGCGCGCAGGCAGATTGAAAGTTTCACGCTCGATCGACTCATCCTCTCTTCCCCACGAAAGAAATTTCGTTTCGCCCGGTTTTTAATCCGGTAATTCGGTTTACCCAATAATCTGATCTGCCTCGGATAACGTTTCATTCCACTCGGGGGTTATTTTCTAACCCCCGAAACTGGTTCTCCCGTACCCGGCTCGGCAGCGCAGCTCGGTTCGGCAAATCCGACGCAATCTCCTAAACACAATCGCAGATTAGAGAGAAGAAGCTCGAACGGCTCGAACAGCCCCGATTGGTCGTAAGATTTTGCCGCGGCTGCGACGAGATGCGCCGGACGTGCGGATATTGGTACTCTGTCGGTTAACCTCCGTGACTCCTTATGCTCGTGCATAATTTCGCGACTGCGCTTCGTTTCCGCGGCTACTACCGAAACAACCGATTTTCCTATCGACTTTTTTTGCCCGTTTCAACTCTCTCGTTTCTATTTCAAATTCCACCTTGCTCGCCTCGATAACGGCGAAACAACGTTCTCCACCTCTCAACCATCACCGGGCTATTCTACGGCTATTCTACAAGCATAAATCGGCGGACGATTGGGTCGAACGCACCGATTCGAATCGACGACGAGACGAAAGTGTCGGTCGAAACTCTCAGACGGAAGACCGAAGAGAGGGAGAGAGAGATGAGGGAGGGGGGGGGGGTTGGTAGAATTATAGCACGCTATAAAGCTTGACAAAAGGGATATTTGCGGTTTCACGATCCATCGCGTCCGACATCAGCGTCCGCGACAAGCGCTGCAGCTTGCGGAAGGGCGTAGACGCGATCGTGTTTGTTTCTCGGTCTAGTGGCGCGCGGCTGAAATACTTGTCCCGCAGGGGTGCAATGCACCGTGCTGCTTGCCTCTGCTAGGGGCAGAGTGTATTTACCCGGTTTTCGGTCGATATTGGCGGCCGGGCAGAGGAAGCATCGCCTCTCGTGTCGTACCGTCGGAATTACGCGTCGGCGGAGGACACCAGAAAGAAATCGTGCTCGTTCGTCGTCCCACCAACTAGAGAGCTAGAGCACATCGTTTCAGGGATACGAAAATGCCTCGAGGCAAAGAAAAAAAGACGAAAAGAAAAAGGGAGAGGATGATGTAGACAGAGCATGAGAGAAGGGACGTCAGGGAAATCAGATGCCGCGAGATATCGAGACGCTTCGATTGGAAAATCTTTATTGGCCTGCCTGCCTGCCTGCCTGCCGGTTGCTTGGCCCAGGCCCCATCCAACAAAACCATTTTGTCTGAACACCTGCGGCAATTATCGATCGGCTAGTCTCGATGAAGGGAAACGAGCAGCCACTGCACCCACCGAGTGCAATCTCTACCGAGTTTGTTTCATCCAGCTGCAGAGTACAGCGTGCAAAACCATCCGACACTGGCGAAGTGTGTGCCGACTTTCAGACAGTTCGCAGAGAATTCTGAGAAAACTGATTTTCCAAGCGGAAGAGGAATTTCGAAGCTGAACGAACAAACAGTGAGAATCGAATCGTTTGACATTGTATTTTCATATTTTCGAGCAGCGTGTTCCACGTACTAGCCGAATAAAAATGGAAGAAGGTTAATCCTGATGGAGGAGTCGATGGCAGATCGACGGGAGACGACGCCATCCGCTTTAAAGGAACAGAAGCGGCGTTCACACGATGCTGTAATCACCCTGGTAATAATCACCGAAATCTCGAACGCGATACGGGAGCGGGGTGGGTGGTAGTGGTCGTTAATTAAGATGAGACGATACGACAATAATGATTGCCCGGCGATCGGCTAGGGAAAGTGCAAGGCGAGTCGCCTAATGAGATTAATCACTACTCGGCTTGTCGCGTCCACTCGAAAAATTCATTAAGGACGAATAAAATTACCGGGGCGAAGAGGGAGGGAGGAGGAGGAGGAGGATGCTCTCGTCGCGTTAATTGAGCCGGCGAACGCTGCAATAATTATCGTCTCCGCCGATAAAGATAATCGCACTGTCGAAAAAAGCTGACCACGCTGCCAATTAAAGCTGAAAGGAACGCGCGTTTCAAGCAAGATAAATTACCGTTCGCCTGGCATCCGATCTCCGCCCTGAAAAGCGAACCATTCACGTTTCCCCGAGTTCCTTCACGGATGCCAACGACGGCGGATATGCATTGCGAAATTTTAATGCTCTGGACGTGCCTTGTTTCGCCTAACTTTCAATTAACTTCATTCGTAGTAACAATTGAAGCACAAGGATGCCGGTTCCAATTTGGGATTCTCGATGAATTTTGAAATTGTTTTCTTTATCACGGTGAACCTGTAAATAGCTCGTGTGCGAGAATTCGTGCAACGAGAGTAATTTTCTTCGCTCGTTACAATAAAAGTTCAACTTCAAATAAGATTCAGCTTTCAATTGATTTTTGCTTGCACAGGAATGAAATATAAAGATGCTGGTTCCAATCTGTCGAGAGACAAGTAGCTCATATTAGGAGTAATTTCTTGTTCGTAGAATATGAGATTCAACTAGCAAGAAGTTCATTTAATCAACTATTGGCTAAAATTCGATTCAGATAAATCGAGTCGGTGTAAACGAAATTCCACTGTATAGGAATTCTATCGCGCGACGTTGGAATTTCGAAGTTTTCGAAATATTTATAATAATCGAACTCGATTGCCCGAACAATCTTCCTGAAAAGTTCACGATAAGGTGCTCGTTACATACTCGATATTTTCTTCTCAGTTTTCTATTTAAAACGGCGACCGTTTCAAAACTCGGTACGAGTCGCTTCGCCTTCATCGCGACGTGATATTTGATTTCCAATCGTCATCCCATTTTTCATCCCTTGTAGCGACAGGGAAGGTAGAATGCCACGTCGTCATCGTAATTTCGATCCGATGGTTTTTCCCATTGTCGTCTTGAAAAGTTCTCAGTGAACGGAAGAAACCTGGACAAAATGAAAAGAAAGAAAAATGAAAATATCTCTCGGGTGAATCCACGTCACGGAATTTCCCCCGTGTCTTTCTATTGGCGCGCGCGAATCATTTTCTGTAATTCCGTCGAACTTCCCTTTTTCTCGGCTGGATTATGGAGATTAAAGAGAACGCGGTACAATTTGCGAGAACCATTAGCCGATATCGTTCCCAATATTTTGCAATCCGCGAGAGCCGAGGTATTTTCGAGTGGGACACGAATTGCTTTGAGAATTTTCAAACGCAACGGCGTTCTAATTACCGGACCGGCCAGGTATTTATGCAGATTTATATTTTTACGAAGGTAATCAAAGAAACGCACGTTACATCGAGATTGATTTCACCGGCTGAATATTATGACAAATATTCACTTTGGATATGTATCTCTCTCTTTCTCGCTGTTGCATGCGTCCTAAATTTTTCCATAAATGCATAACATCCCCTAAATATTGTAACATTGTAATACCGATTGCTGTCGATATCGATCGTTATTCAAATTGAAGGGAAAAAAAAAACGATTCCTTCAATTTCACGAAACGAGTTCGATCCTCAGACACTTTGCGCCACTCGAGATCGAGACGTGGAATCTGGGGAAATCTTTTCGAGCGTAATTACGTGTTTTCTATGCTATATAAACTGGAAGCTATATAAATTTGCATATATATAAATTTGCAAAGACGTCGAAGGAAACAACGAAGGAGAAAGGAACGAATCAACGAGAAACGGACACAGTTATCTGCGATCGATAGTTAAATTTAAGCTCGACTAGCTGGCTCGATCTTGATCGCGACAAGCTCCGCGCTATTAATCGTATCCGGTCGCCCACGGAAAGCCGTTCAAGCTGGAATGAGATTGCCGTTTCCACGAGTGACTATTCACTCCTTTAAGAAAGCCGATGATTTCGTGAAACACTCAATGCCCCTTTTATACCATCTCGCGAGCTCCTGTCGTGTTGGGGCAAATCGAAAGTAATCCAGGATTAAACGCATTTCCCTTCGCACGGAGGCTGATCTGACGAAATGAAATGAAAATGAAGTGAAATTTATTGACACGTTTCGCAACGTTTTTCCAAACGTGAACGTTTCAACATTATAAAACCTGTGTACTCGACGAAGAATAGAAAACAAAGACAGTGTTAACTTTTATCTATGCATTTCGCGAAAAGTCGCTCGAAGTCCCAAAAAATGCAGCGTCATTTAGAAGATCTAGAAAATTTTCGTGAGAAGTAGCTACTTTCATCGTTAATTTAGTTTTAAGATATTTTGGCAATAACAATGTACAAATCGGAAAGGATATACAGGTTGGTCCATTTAAGAGAGGCTATCTAAATGTCTTTTTGAAAAACTAACATTTCTAACATCTTCTAACATGAATGGTATCCAAAGGCTAATAACTGGCAAGAATATTTTTTTCTTTTCAAAGTCATTGATCTTTTTTTTTCACATAACTATATATATATATTTTTTATTGCAACGTGTAGCTGTAGGTAAAAAAATACATTCTGACATATAAGGAACATGACATTGAAAATTTAAGTTCTATACGAGTATAAATTTACCTCTATCGGCTATCACAGATAATTAACCAAGGCGTGACAATCGAAAATCGTATAAATAATGATGTTTATTTGTTACGTCGTCAATGATAATTTCTTCCAGCAGCTTGAAAGCTTCCCGATCAGTGTATCGAAATTTATTTTAAGTCAGTAATTCGTTCATCAGGCAAAAAAATACTTTTTACATCGTCACAATTCGAAAAGATATTTAGACGGCCTCACTTAAATGGACCGCCCTGTACAAGCGCAGCAAAAAGGAGCCAGTATTACAGCCAGTATTGCAGCATATCTACATCGATAAGTTCCGAAGTGGAACAGTCTTGCGTCGAATAAAAGTTCTGTAAAATTCTGTAGTACAATTTTTCAATTACCTGTGTGTATATTGTTATACAATATAGCGTAATTTATCAATAAAGTTTATCTATAAAAATTTTATAAATTTTCACCTTACAATCGAACGATGTAATCGCGGCAAACTCGCGTGCCAGCCGAATCCAATCGAAAACTAGAAGACTAGGAAACTCCACGTCGTTTCTGAAATTCGCTCGAAACGACGCGTGAAAACGAAACGGAACGCGGTCGCGGGAGAATGCTTTTCGGAAACGTGTGTCTCGTCGGTAGGGAAAGACGGGTGCGCGTGACAATGACAGCGTCTGGTTTTTGCAGCGCCGGCGACGTTCGAGGAGTTGGCGAAGTCGACTCGCGGTACAGATATTCGTCCGTGGAAAAACTGACACGATCGGAACGATTGAATTTTCCAGGTCGTTGCCGCGGGGGTGGGTGGGGGGAGGGAAGGAGGGAGGGAGAGAGGATATTTCTCAAAGTTCTCTCGAATCTGTAAGAGAAATGGTGGAGAGGGGAGGGTTAGTTCGAATGGGGAACAAAGACTCGGACAAAGGCGGCTTTGCCGGCTTCTGGAACTTCAGCCCCAAGAAGAGTTTCGACGAGCCGGCACGTTGCGCGCGACCGAAAATCATTGTTAACCGAACGTCTTAAATTTCAAGTCCAGAACTTTGCGAGCCTTAAAGCCCGCCGCCTGCTTCGAGATTCCCTCTGTGCCTTGTAGCCGAACGAGAGCAGTTTCCTCTCTCTCTCTCTCTCTCTCTCTCTCTTTCTCTCTGTTCTGTATTTCGGATCTGTTGCAGTTATATGAACTTAGGAATATTGCATCCAGGAGCTAGGGTCTTCTATGTTTCGATCGCGCCTCTCTGGAAAAGGAAATAAAACCCTTCATCGACTTTTTTTTTACTCTTTGATGCGACATCAAATTCATTTCTCCGACTCCAGTGGTTGTCTGTGGTATTTCATTAAACCTGCAGCTTAACCTAACCTGTTTTTTTCTCTTTTTTAACGCGGAGGAAATCTTTATAAGACACCTGAGTCTTTTAAGAGAAGAGACTCAGGTAGTGTCGGATTTTTACCGACTAAAACCTCCACGATGGCCGTCCTCCGCAGGTTGGGAGAACTCCGAGACTTTTTTATGCACACAGAGCTCTCCCGTGCTCTAAAGGACAATGTCTTTTTTTTTTTTTCGCCCGAACAGAGGCTCGACACCCTGGACCCTCAGATTAAGAGTTTGGTGCTCTACCGACTGAGCTATCCCCATCTCTCAACTTAACCTGACCTAAAAGCTGCAACCTAACCTAAAAACTGCAACTTAACTCGATTAACAACGAAGACGATATTTGAAAAAACGATTGACAATATGTATACGTCTTTTCAACAATTCAGGGAATCGTTGAATTTTTTTGGTTCTTATTGGACGAAGATGAACTGCTCGAGAATCGCGTGTAAGAAAACAGCAACGTGCTTCTCCATTGTATCGGTACAAACGTATTGTTAGATTCGAGGAGGACGTACAATGAACGAAACGAGTTTTAATTTTAATCCTCTGATGACCTTTGTATACGTAAAACGGTCAGTGCGCAGAAAATTCCTTCTAACATTATTCATTTAATATCTACGTAATACTATTTGGAGAAAATATACATTCTAAAGGCGCGAGATCGTCACTTTCGTTGACTCATCAAACGTTTATTCGATGAATTGAAGTTTAACAGTCTGCAGACCAAAATATTCTATGTATAAAATTATCACAATTGAAATGATAATAAACAGATCGATCATAATCACGCTATAAGTCTATGTCTAAACAGGAATCGATATTAGTTTTGGGGAAAAAGACTCGTATCGTTTTAAGATCTGAAATCCGTCATAGCGACGTGTTTAGTAGTAGTTTTGGCGTTAAAAGGCAAAATCAAAGAGAAGCATGAACTTCACGAATCAGGATAAGGACATATCTTTCTTTTCAGGAATCGCACAGTTATCCAGACAAAGCCTTAACAAACAATAGATTGCCCAATTAAGGTACAAAATTCAGATAAGATTCACAAGGACGCGTCATTCGCATCTCTTGCCCTTTGTTTCCATAAAGTATAAATACTTGTTGTATTCCGCATAAAGGAATGACATTTATAAAGTGTTTCATTCTACGTTGCAACAGCGGTCAAAGATTATGTTACACGATCTCAAGTCTGCTTGGTGAGAAAGAGTGCCAATTCCTCTTCTTATATTTGTGGCAAATCGAAGAGGGAGGGAAGGAACGTAGATGACAAACTATTGGAACTTGTTCTATGAACAAGTGTTTGCAAGTCACTTTAGTCGCTAACTCACTCAGTGTTATTGGTTAGGTCGTCGCCAACATTATAAAAATGTAACGAAAGAAATTAGTGTGTCTTCCCGACAAGAAATTTGACGGAGAAGATTCGTATTCGTATTCGAGGCATCGGGCTGGTAAAAAAAAAAAAAAAAAAAGAAAAAAAGAAAAGAAAAAAACGCGTGAATCGGCGAGGCAAGGTCTCGACTATCACGGGAGAATAGACGCGTCGAAGCGTGTAGCCGGTTTCGATACATTCAGTATTTTACATTTAAGGCTCGGCCTGGTGTATCGATGGTGGGAAAGTAATATCAGGCGGGTGGTACCCGCTCGCTGACGACGTGCAAATTGAGAGTTATGCATTTCCGCGCGATGGAGACGCAGGTGCGCCTCTCTCGGAGCAGTGGCGCGTGGCCACGCGCGCAATACGTATCGCTCGATCCGGAAGGTCGTACGTCTTGCGAACAACGAGCGAGATATTGCGTTTCAAGAAGATTTAGCTACGATGGATCGTGATTCGCACGCTCTCGACTGCCAGCGTTCAAACGTTGAGGAAACGTTTTTCATCTTTGAACTCTAAAACGACCGGTCGCGTTTCCACCAGAGCTGAGGGATCGAGTACCTCATATTTTTGTAGAATTTTCTCGTCGACTTTCTTGTCCGTCAATGGAGCATCGAATGATCGCGAGATCGTGTCGTTCTTTGTCACGATTAATAATTATTATTATTAATAACAATTATTGAGAGATTCGAGAAGCTGATACGGTGGGACTTCAATTAAATTTCAATCAAATTTTAACCAAATTTCCATTCGAATTTAATCAAATGATCGAGTCCTCTTATTTGAAGTCCTGATCGTGTACTATACGAACAGAAAATTCACTCAGTGGGGAGAATCGATGGATTTCTCGTTATATGAATTTCAATTACATGAATTTTCTCTCTCGACGAGCTCGTATAAGCAGAATTTTCTTCGATGTTCGGTCGAAGTCAAAATCGAAATCTTCCTCTGGAGTACGTAGTTTCGAATATTTTGACATAAAAAAAAAGAAAACAACATATATATTATATAAGTTGGTTACGTGAGAGAGTATCGAGGCTGTAAAAGCGCGGACGAAAACCGCGGAACGAACGAAACGAAAAGTCAATGGGAAAAGGAAAAAAGGCCAGCTCTGTCAGAATCAATTAAACGGAAATTCAACTTTACGCCGACGTAAAATTTCCCGCGTAAGCCGGTGTCTCGCAATTTTCGTATTGAACTTGAAGTTTATCGACTGACAGTCGAAACGGAGGCAGGTTGAGTTCCGGCAACACTCGCAGCGAGGCGGTTCCTGGCGCGGAGTCAAAAGTTCTGGATCTTCGCAAGGACAACGCCGGAGTGCAACCGTACAAGAAAGATTCGTTTCATTTGGCGTTCGTCCCGTCTGAATTTGAAACTCGAACTGCATAAGAATCGGGGAGGACGGAGCCGGCTAAATCCTGTCTCATCGAGTGGGGGGGGGGGGGGGGCAGAGAATAACATTCGTAAATTGCGAGTAAAATCCGTAAAGAGTAAATTCGCTCAAGATCGATCTCGAAGGATCTCTCACATCCTGCGTATAATTTTGTGTGTGTGTTTTAGAAGTGATGTGTGACTTATACTCTGTGAATCGGCCAGTGTCACCGGTTCGGAAACTTGAAATTTGTTTCGTCAACTCGGAACGCGACGACGCAGAATACGTTTCAAATTGTTAGAGAGGTTCGCGCAGAGGCCAGATAGAAGAAAGACACTGTCGCTACGTCGTACGTCAATTTCGCGAACAGAATCGATTTCTTCGAGGGTCGTCCCGTCGACAGAAATCCGCACTCACTGTACCGACCGACGATGTTTCCAATTTTTCGACCGAAAAGAACTTTGAAGTCACTTGGAAGGGATCCAATACCGGTACTACCGTGCCGGTTTCGGCATTACCGACAAAGCAGCCAAGCAAACGATACTTCTTCCCCATCGCGATACGCCACTCTGCCCCGTTTCATCGTCTTGTCTTTCTTTGTCCGTGAAATAAACAGGCGAGCCTGAAAAACAAACGGGCCAAAATCGGGGGAAAAAATTGAATTTCCTTAAGCAGAAGAAGCTAGATCCTGATTTTCTCGAGATCGCTCGAAGATCGTCTCCGACTGACTCTGCTCTTTGTCGCTGGCGATTTAATGCGATCTTAAGAAATATCTTGGACATAGTAATTTATATAGAGGAAAGGATCGTGGCGAGGAAAGGGCAGAGCACGATTCGGAAAAGTGGTTTTAGAGCAGGAGAATATTCATCCGCGTGATCATCAGGCTGATACCGTGAGGAGTAACTTTTCTCCAGATAATCGCGTTGTCGTGGAGAACTGGAGGCGCGGGTATCTCGGTCGCGGCGGTTCCAACTCTTATCGAAAGGTAATACGAATGATGTTTCCTTCGATTCCTCGACAACGAGGAATGGCCTTTTACCTTCCGTTCGAATTGCTCGAGATGTGGAGGATTTCGATAACCGTGCCGTTAGAGGCTTACTGCTCGGTAATTCTTTCAGCGCGAATATTGAAAGATAACAGCGCGAGGAAGGTTTCCTCTTTAAAAGCGATCGTTCAACTCGAACGTTTCGCTTTAAAGATGTGTTCGTTTCTCGTTTCTCTAATGTAATTTGTCGTCTCTTGACGCTTGGTACGATAAAGAAATGAACAGTCGAAATTTCCAAAATCTTTTATCGAGCAAACAAATAGATGGAATTTCTATTAATTGCTTGCTTTTGGAATGTATTTCAATGAAAACTGAAAGAATTGAAACATTAGACTTGACTTTTATATAAACTTTTTTCTTTTTATTTGTTAGCCTCGAGACTATACTTTGGTCCATCTGTTATATAGGTTTACAGAAACTTGTATATGTGAAGCAAAGACGATATGTACAAAACTGGTAACAAAAGACGCTTTACATAAGAGAAGTAACTTTGTATAAAATGAAAAAAAAGAGAAAAAGAAGATAGTGCGTTGAATTCATTGGCTCGAATTTTGCGTTTATATTTTTATGTAGAATCTATGATTTTCAGCGGTTTGATCAAGAGTTAAGAATTGTCTAATTCCAAATCTTGCATTATACGACCGCAATTACAAGAGGCTAAATTTTCTATAAATGAAAAAACACTACTACCACCCATTGATTCTTTTTTTTACAAAAATAACTTAACGGATCATCGAAATTACCTACCATAAATGTTCAACATTATATCGAGATTTCATCTATTTCGTACATTTGTCCAAGAAAAACGAACGGAAGGGACGAAAGTGGAACAATCTCATTCTCGAAAGAGAATTCGAAATACATTAATCGATCGGGACAGAGACACTGAAATCCATCAACGAACGAAAGATACAGGGATCACGTTACTACCTTGAATATTTACGCAGGATTAACATTTAGACGTGGAAAGTGTAACAGAGCCGGGCAATGCTACGGGAACGGATTTAAACGTGCATCTTGCAGAGCGATTAGTAGCGGGATTGCGAGCGGGAACGCGCGTCATTTAGCAACGGCGCGTAATTTCGTACTAATGCGCGCGCTGGGATTAAAATAGTCCGGCCTGTTGGTCCATACGCTGCCTCATGTTGGCCAAGTATTCGCGAACAGCCATTGCAACGCGTTCAAGGGATACCGGCGAACGTATGTATTCGTTCGGCCCTCGAAAACGGTTGTAATACCAGGCGTTGAGCGGCTACGAGTGGCTCGCGTCCACGATCGCACACGGCATTCAAAGCCTTAAACGCTTAAGCGCTTTCGGAGCTGAAAGGGAAGTTGAAATTTCTGACATTGGCCGACATTCTACCCCTGCTGGAGCAGGGGGGGGGGCGGGCGGGCAATTGCTGCTATCGATTCGATGCCCGTCTTTGAAAAATATTCAAATTTCGCTTACTATTGTAGTATAGGAATTATTATAATATATAGTTATATTTTTAGTTAGTTTCACTTCTAATAGATGGCCTGTTTGCTAGAGACGCGTGAACGAGAAAGTATAAATGTGACGTGAGAAGCACAGCGTTGTTGGCATCGAGCGTTTTTCTTTTTGAAAAGAGGAAAGTTGTGCGAGTGAAAAAAAAAACAAAGTAGAGTCGTAGAATGAGCGTTGAATGAGAGTGATCATTTGTGTTGTATAAAAGAATTAATTGTGCCGTTTGAGTTTATTCGAATTATTGTTGCCTGTGTTGTATTTATTATTTGTTGTTTTGTTTCCGTTTCCCTTGTTATCTAATATAATAAACATCATTTAAATTATATCAAATTTTGGGAAATGCTGCCATCTTTGAAAAAAATATCCAAATTTTCGCTTACTATTTTCGTACGTTGTACGTTGAATAAGTTTATCAGTTTAGGCCAATACACTTATTGACCGTCGAGTCTCCATCTCCGTGCTTCTTCTGTCGTGGAATTTCCAGCGGAAAACTGGAAATTTGCGAAAGCCATACGGGGATACGAAAGGATGAACGAAGAAAGGAAACAACTGCCGGCTGAAGTGGTACGAGTTAGCGATAAGGCGGACAGGCTTCAGCTTGGCGTACAAGTTAAATCCCTGTTGAGCTTAGGGGTACGTAGGGTAAAAGTGTCCGTTGCGAAGAATGTGCCACGCTCGTGAAGTTACATGCACGCACGCACGTACGCACGCACGCACGCACACGCGAGTCCATCCGGCGAGACGAGGCACGACGAGGGGAAATACGCGAGAGTCCATCCGACGAAGGCACGACGAAGGGAAACCACGGGGGAGAAAGATGAAAGAGGAAGTAACGAGGAAGAGGGGAAGGGGGAGAGGGGAGGAGGAAAGAAGGTGTTCCGGTCGGTGGCGTGCAACATGACGGCAGACGGAAGTAAGAAGAAGCTTAAGCATGCAGGTCGCGCGCGAACGCGAGACCGAGAGACGGAAGGAAGTGGCTAGGAGGATGGTAGAGGATCGGGGGAACGGAAGGAGTGGAACGAGAAGAGTAAGCAGAAAAACCGATCGTTGTCAGGGAAACGAAGGAAATCTGCATTTTGTCAAACTGTCGTTGGAAAGTTGGTGGGTGCGCCTGGCAAGGCAGGCGGCCGTCGAGGGTGAAAGGTGAGGACAGCAGAGAGGAGTTGCGGGGGATGAGCGAGAGAGCAAGAAGCAAGAGGGAGAACGAAGGAAGCAGAAGGTGAAGGAAGGAGGAAGAGGGGGAAGGGGATCTCGCGTCGAGATGAGGACCGGGAAAGAAAAGGGAGAAAGCGGCGCGACCGACCAGCCTCCAAGAAAGAAGCGAGAAAGTTTGAAGTAACTCTCGGGCGTGCTGTTATCTAAACCCTTCACGTACCTCTTGAGTAGTTCGGGGATGAAGGGGGTTCCTTTCTTCTTTGCGCTGCGACGAGAATATCCGTCGAATTACTTTCGATAACGATCCCTGCGACACGGTATCTTTGCTCTTTGACGACGGCGACAACAAACTATCAAAAGATGACGGACTCGCGCGATTCGCAATTTTACGTCGTAGCGACGTTCTCGTGAATTTGACCAGAGCCTGGGAATCTTGCGAATCCGTCACGTTTATTAATTAATTTGATTTCTACGATCGGCAACGCTTCGGGAAAAATCGTTCGGCGATATTTCATTTCGGCGATCTTTAAAGTAATATCTGGAAAAGTGTAGGAACAGAGATACTCCTTTTGTAAAGGAATAAACGCAACGCGGTGTCCGACAAATGCGTCACGAAATAACTTACCGTCGAACCTCTTGCCTCGTGGAGAAAACGGTGGTAGGATGGAGTTTAGGTTAAGCTCGGACTGATGGTTTTAAAGCCAGGTAAGAAAAAGATGCCTCCGTGAAGTATCTGCCTTTCACGCTGGATAAATCTCGCACGCGCGCGACAACCTCTCTGAAAAGAGATAAGCGTCCGCGGAAAAAGGATCTTTTTTTTTTCCTTTCTCTTTCGTTGGTCCGCGGTCTCGTCGTCGTCGTCGTCGTCGTCGTCGTCGAACTTCTCACCTCACCTTTTGCTCTGCCTGCCCGTTCCTTTTTCCTCCGTCGCCGCGTTTCATAAATAATAAATAGTCATATGCCGGGGACCCCGGTACATTTAGTGCCCTCTCAGCTGTCCAGGTGCAAAGCATTTCGCGCGAAAATGTCGCTTCAAGTGAGATTGCGTAGCAACCTCCGATGGTTGCACTCTGCTTCTCTGCGGCAAAAGTTTCTCTCCAGCATTTCGCACTACTTACTCGAGGAAATGTCTTAAATAACGGTGTGAAGAGAACCACGTTAGACACGAGTGTCTGTCAAGAGCTGATGCAACAAATCGATTTTGGTTGGATTACAACACCGAAGGTAAACTGCACGTCGACGAGATTGTATAATTTCGATACGCGAGCTACGAGGAAATAGCGATCGTTATCGGTAACTGTCGATAAGCATCGCAACGCGTGGCGGATGTTTCGCGGCGTGATTACCACCTTTTCAGTGGGAGGGGGGAGGGGGAACTTCTATTTGCAGTAAAAAACGGAATTGTTACGAAGAAATTGATTTGAGGTTTAAACGATTTTCTCTCTCTTTCTCTCTCTCTCTCTCTCTCTCTCTCTTCCTCCCTCTCTTGCTCTGCTTTTTTTCATTCGAGCATCGAATTCGCCGATAAATCGCAGGTAATGGTAATCGCGATCCCGGGCGACTAGCCGTTAAAAAGTCGGATCCCCGGTTGGTTTGGTATCTGTTCAAATTCGATTTCACGGGACTGTAATTCACTAAAATCGGGCTGCTCCTCGTGATCCTCTCGCAGGTTTTACAGGGCTGTAATCTGAAATGCGGTAACGCGAGAAAGGTGCAGGCGGCCCGGCGTGCTGCTGCTTGCAACCAACAGCTTCTCTCGGTGAGAGGAACGTCTTTCCTGTCGGATGCACGGCAACGGGAGCGAAGATAGGGAAACACGACGACCATCGGGTAATAAATCAGCTCGACCGCGTTGAGTAACGAGCCGTTGAAAAATAAGCCGATTACGTCACCGTAAGACACTGGCGAAAGAGATCCAACGAATCCCCTCGACGAGTACCCTCTTACCGTTCTCCGCTTCTTTCCTCGTTAATATGTTAATCCGATAAAAATATGCGCCGGCTCGTAGACACACCGGCGGACACGCGGTGTTGGATCTCCGATTATCTGATCTAAATGGAAACAAAGCAAAGCCACCCTGGCATCGATTTAATTCCCGCTCTCCCGAGTCGGAACCTGGAATATTCAAACGCTTTTGCGCACATTCTCACGCGTTTCTCGCGCGAGAGAAATTCAAGTCGAACGAGTGTTTAATGGAAAAGAGATCGTAGAGATAATCGATAAAAATCTGAATCGAAAAATTTGTTCGAGTCTCTGTCAAAATCTTTATCGCTATCGGCTTCAAAGTACAACTCGTTGACATTTGACTCATCGTTATATTTAATCCAGCGATTTTGATGAAATTTGGCATAAATATAGTTTTCGATGAAATATTTGACGCGTATTTTTTTTTTTTTCTATCGGCAATCGTTTACATTGAAGGGGTGTAAATTACCATCAAAGTTGGGGCTTTGGAATTTATTTCGTCAGATATCTCGGGGATTACCGAAGAATTATACTTTTTGTGTAATTTGATGAAATTAGTGTTTTTCTAAACGAGGAATTTAATTCGCACTATTTTGCGAAGAGACTATTCGTTTAAGCGATATATTAAGAGTAGTTTGAAGGTAGCTTACATTCCTTTAACGTGGACGATTCCCAACAAAAAAAGAAAAAAAAAGAAACGTGTCAATTATTTTTTGGAAAATTACGTTTCATCGAAATTGTGAAGAGTGAAGGGGAAACTTCATTCTTCAAAACGATGGTGGATCTAATCACGAAAAGAAACTTTTGACGCTTATTTTAAATTTTACACACACGCTTGAATTTTTACGATTTTCGAGAGAAATGTGTCTTCACGTTCTTACAGCAGAAAAGCTTCGCTCTTTAAAATGAGACCAAGCGTATTTCACCACATGATCTTTTTCCAAAGTTCAAAGTTTAAATATTTCACAATTTTTCATCGTCATTGGTACAGTATGTGCTCTTCACTGTGCACACAGGATTTGACTGCGTGCATTAGAAGCGCGATGAAACGAGCGTGAAACTCGTCGAAGATGTCTACAAAACGGTTCGATGAATATTGAAATTTCCAGTTTCGAATTCTGCCCTCTAGCTGAAAATTCCATCGTGGAACACGAACGATATTTAAACATGATTGAACCGGGCCGTTTATCAGCGAAATGAAGAACGCATCGTACGCGCGAGTACGAGCAATCGATCGAGATCCTCGGCGAGGAGAATTTCCAGTTGAAAAATTTCACGGCCAAACCACATTCAGCCATTCGTCAATATCGTCTAATCGCTTGTTCTGCCGATTTCATTGTCGAAAGTTCTCGTTATTCGGTCCGGAGTACACAGTCGAGAATTTCCCAGTTATCGAGATAGAAACACGTACAGTGACACTCGCGATCATCGTTTGCTGCACGATGAAGAGCCAATTAATGAAAATATTTCGCAATTAATCGTGTTTGTTTCGCGTAGCCGCGTACACGAAACGCGAGAGAGAAACACAGTGAAAGGGGGGAGGACACAGCGGCGTTCCGTCGATTTGGCGTCAGACTGGAAGCAGACTAGTTTCAAGTTGGCTAGTCGAATTTCCCGATAACGAGGCAGTTAAATTACTTGGAATTCGCTGCGGCGAGTCACGTGACCCGGAAGTTACAACTTCTGATGACTGGGTGTCCATTGAGTCGGACAAGTATGCCCCTGTCTCCGTCTGCGAACTCACGTAAAACTTTCGCCGCCGTACAACAATCGGGAATACAGAGAGAATACAGACAGTATCGAGGCTTCCCAATTCAACTTGCGATTCCTGCCAAAAATTCCAATCGAGTCGACCGAGTTGCTGCCTCTTACCCGGTTGCTTAAACAATCCTCCGAGGAACTAACTTTCGATCCCTAGCACGACTTCTCGAGTGACCCGAAGACTCGAGGAGGACCCCTTGAAGCGACCTTGAAACGATCAAGAATGAGCGTGTTCTCTTCCTTTCGAGTTTTCTCCTTCTTCCTCCCTCCGGCTGATAAATACGGAAGTACACTTTGCAAACTCGAACGAGCGGGGGAATCGAAAATTGTTTCGCGGTATTTCGTTGGCGACGTGAAAACGGCGAACCGGATATCCCGACGATTAGAGAAAGTTCGATCGATGATCGACGAATCGAAAATCGGGAGGGGGGGGGGGAGGCGAGGACAGTATCGTGGCTAATTCGAAATAACGTTCGGTTAAATTGCGACGAAATCACGAGAGGGCCCGCGGGTCGTTTCGCGTAGTTTTCTATCCGCCGGCTGCTCGGATTTCCGTGGCTTTAATGCCTTGATCAATTCCATTGGTGCGTTATGATTCGCGCGTCGGCTATAACGCGTCCGTCGGATTAAATTCTGGCGTATATTCGCGAATTGTTTTTTGGCTTACTTCCCTAATTGGATTCCCCGTATTCGCGTGAGTCATAGTTTTTTTTCTTTTTCCCGGTTTTTTCTTTTTTTTTTTTCTCGGTCGAACGCCGATGTTAACATTGACGCCCCGGCGTTTACGCAGTTTTTATTTTCTTTTGACGGGTGTGAGCGCGTTATATCGGCAAATAACGAATTTTCAACATAAAAATGTTAAACGAACAGCGTGTGTGTGTGTGTGTGTGTGTGAGAGTGTGTGTGTGTGTGTATAGGTCCCTGCGGAAATATTTGCAGCAAATATTTCGTTTGAAAGCCACGCTCGCTCTGCCCTTATTGAAACGTTTTGTTTCTAACTATTTTATTTCTCGCCGGCGGGGCTCCCTTTCAATTCGAAATCTAATTAGAACGCTCGCGACCATTACGAGTAACGAGCCGCGTCAAGTAATAATGTACACGCGCAACGGACAGCGCGAGGAGAGAAAGATAGAGAGAGAGAGAGAGAGAGAGAGAGAGAGAGAAATATTTATACGTCAGAATGCACCGCGTGTTATTTACAAGGGACTAAATCTGCGTTAAACAACGTCGCTTCCGGCGGAGCGCCATTCGTCCAGAGAATATGGTTCGTTTATCAACCGTTGCTTCGCCGCTGTTCGCGGTCCCGTGTCGCGGGGAAAATTTTTCAAGAACCGCAAATAACTACCCTAAGATGCTCGCTGAGAGTCACTTTGCAGAGTCGTGGACATAAAATTAAATGGATCCTCGGTGCCGCAGAGAATATTACGTCGCGGAGCGCAGTCCCTTTACCATCAACGAGGAGCTTCCGTGGACTTCAGTGAAATTCCATTTGTCCGGAGACTATGAATTTTGATGAACCTTTCCCCCCCCCCCCTCCCCCCTCCCCTTCCTTATCAGCAAATAATTAACTAGGCTTTGCATTTCTACGATGATTTTTCACGATTTTAACATCGCTTTCTCTCTCTCTCTCTTTTTTTTTTCAACCAGCATTAACGAGCATTGCGTTTCTACGACGATTTTTCACTATTTTAACATCGCTTCTTTTCTTAATTCGGCAAATAATTAGCGAGCTTCGCGTTTCCACGATGATTTTTCACTATTTTAACCGCTAATATCGCTCGCGTTCTTTCGTTTCTTCCTTCTTCCGTCTTCTGCCAGCGTAAACATTTAAGCGTTTCGATTATACCTCGCGCGTAACGTTATCACGCTCGCTACTTTGTCTTATCTTTCCTTTTCCTTTTTCTTTTTTTCACCAGCAGTACCAGCTTTTTAATAACCGAGTAATTTTTTTTCTCCCCGACGCGATTAAGCATTAGCGTCGTTCTTATCGCGCACGCCACTCAGGAAACTCGCCGCCCTTGGGGCTAGATGACCCAAACCCGTAATATCCGGCCGGCGCAATTAGGTGGCCCGCGGTATCTCTCGGTGCTTAACCGAATTCGTCCGTTTACGCGAGCCTGTTCAAACGTCGAGCAAACGTGATTCGAACAGGCAACGGTGCTCTCTCTGCGAGCTCTGGTCTCTTCGTCTTTCTACGTCGTTTCCACCGACGAGAGATCGTACCCTTCGTTTCGCGCGACGTTCGAATCTCTCGCGGCGATTGCCGATTCTCCGAGTAGCCCAATCAACAACTCGTGAAAAACAATTTCGACCGCCGCTTGCGATGGCACGTTCGTCGCTGCGTTTACATCCGCTGCGAACGGTGACGACGAGGAGGTGGAGGAGGAGGAGGAGAAAATCGACGAGCCGGCACACCGGGGAAATCAGGCGAATTATTTTCGAATGATACGGCGAGAGCGGCGAGGTAGGGAGGGAAAAGACCGTGTAGAAAAATGCGTAGAAATCCGGTTATGGAAATGCTCACTCGTTCGCACTTCACTCCAATGGCTCCTCGGCGGGTTTTTGCTGTTCGCGCTTTTTTTTCAATCGGCGAAAGAATCTCGCGTGTAACTCGACAAACGAACGGGAAAATTTTAATTCGTTTCGACGCGCGACAACAGGCGTGACGTTTCGTCGCTAGACGCCACTGAAGAACCGGCTGAAACATTTAATAGAAATTTTAATAGAAAGTCTCCGCGTTTTCTGCAACCGGAGTATAAATAAAATTCTTACACCCGGTATAAATAAAACTCTCTCTCTCTCTCGAGGGAGAGAGAAGAGAAAGAGAGAGATGTGCTTTTTCTCCTTTGTACGCGGACGTTTAATTTTAAGCGGCCCTTTTAATTTTACGAAATTACGAGGTCACCGGTTTAAAAGTTTGCAACAAGTTCGAGCGAATGCTCTCTCGGAAGCTATCTCCAGTATGTCCAGTGATCCTTTCCCGCTCGTTTCTTTCTTCTCTCGAATGTCTTGAGCAAGCAACGATGTTGAAAACAAGTAAAAAAAAAAAAAAAAAAAAAAATGACTGTCGACAACGAATCGACTGAAGACAAGATAGTTTCAAATCGAGCTTATCCCACTGAAACGTGCATGTCTGATTTATTGGATTTCGTCGGGCCGGGGTAAATGCAATTCTCTTCAACCCCAACGAACGCTCTTTTCAATGAATTCTCTCGCCGCTGTATCTCGCGGAAAGCGCCGAAAGTTGAAATTCGCAAACATTTTGATGCAAAAGTTGCAAGTTTTAAACTCGCATCTACGTGGAACGTGTTTTAAAACGACTTTTCTTTTGGCAATTTCGCTGTCTCGCGCAAGTTTTGCATTTCCGGTTCGAGTCGCGAATAGATTATTTTAGTTCTTTCGAAATTATAAGCACATCGAGGGTCGTTGACCTCTTAGCCATCTTTTTGAACTATCGTACGCCACAATGGTGGCTCATTTGTTTCTCACAAATCAAGTGTTACGTGGTTACGATTTTTTTCAAATTCTTTTGTAAAGCAAACTTTAATTTATTAGAAAATTTTATTATTATTCAAATTCAAATTCAAATTTATATTATTTAAATATATTGTATTACATTGTATTATATTGTATTGTTTAAAGTCACAGTCAAATTCAATCTAATTTATTTCAAAATTTTATATATTTTTCAGATTCAAATTCGAATGTATATTATTTAAGTATATTGTATTATTTCGTGTTGTTCGAGTCAAATTCTGTCTAATTTCTTTCAGAATTTTATATCATTCGTGAATATTTTAATTTGTTTCAAAATTTTAATTCACTCAAAGTTACGTTTATTCCAACGTAATTTGCACAGTGCAATGAAAAAGCATCGTCGAATGTAAATTTTATTATATTGTGCTGTTGTACCTTGTCGTGTAATAGTATAGCTTTGCAAAAATATCTCGTCACAGCTAAGAGGCCTGGACCTTTTATATTTACCCTCTGGCGAGACTCAAGTCCGATCTATATCTAGTCGACGGTGTTTCATGAAATTCAAACGAGAACGGATGTTCCCGGGACTGATGGCCACGTCACGATTCTGTCACGAGCGAAAGATCAGTGATTTTTGATCCGCGAAATGCCGCTCTCACGTTGCTCGCACCGCCCGCGCGCGATTTAACAAAAAGTCGAAGCCGTCAGAGGCCGAGTTTCGTAATTCATCGGCCACGCGGCACGTATTAGCCAAAACCTGGCTAACCGAATTTCAATGCCTGAATATTCAGATTTCCCATTATTCGACGCCTGTCGCGGACACGGCCGCATTCGAGCGAGCGAATGAATAATCTAAATAAATAATCGGCTGAAATTGAATAACAAATTGCCTTTGCCAGTGCGTGGCAAATGCGCAACGGCCCGATTTTTTTTACTTTCAATCAATTTGCCGATTAATGGTGTTAAGGTTAACGCAGTACGTAACTATTATTACATGGATGTGCCCCAAACACAGCGTGTCAAATTAGAAATGTCCAAACGTTTGTGTTCAGATATAGGACACTTGGAATTTCGCCTAGGCGTCCCATAAATTTCAGTTAGTCCCCGCGTGGTGCGACGAGATTTTCCGCACCGTATGGATTATCATGTTATAAACACGTGCGCAATGAACACTCGAAGGATTGCACAGATACAAACGGGTTAGTATGATCGTTCTCAGAAACGCCACTTCAGTCGAGTCACTACTCTCATGGGCGGCGATGGGAAATTTTTAATCAGGAACCTCCATACTTCCTGATTATTCTTAACACTCTGCTCTACAATTTCTCAGAGTCCTTTGGAGAACAATCCAAATGCTCGATAAAAGGGAGAACACTGAGGAAATCAGGGCATTATGTTAAACGATACTCAAAGGCAGTTTTCCATAAGTTAACAGTTTTTAACAAGTCGTCTTTTAACATTTTCGATTCAAGCAAGAATCGAGTAGAAGCTATCAGGTTTAATACACAATGAAATCAAGGCAAAATCAATCATAGTTATTCATTTCCAACATTAGTGAGTTCCTTCGAATCCCAAGGGATCCTTTATAAAGGAGGACTTTGACGAAATCGGAAGCAGTGATTTTTTCGAACATTTTAATCGAGGCAAGAAGTTAATAATCAGTTGTCAATCAATATTCAGCTAAGGTTAGGAATTCAGTCGTCAGTGCCGTAAGTCATTCAGACAAGCCAAGCTTTCTGAATCCAGTAGGATTCTCTATCGAGCTTTTTGAATCTAATTAGGCTCTATTAGGCTTGTTGTAAAAATAATGAAAGTGCAGATTAATCATAGTTATTCATTTTCCACAACAGTGGATGGTCCTTCGAATCCCAAGGGACCCTTTATAAAAGAGGACTTTGACGAAATCAGAGACAGTGATTTTTTGAACATTCTAGTCGAGGTAAGAAATGAATCATCAGACGTCAGTCAATATTCAGCCAAGATTATCTTACGAATTCAGTCGTCAGTAAGTCATTCAGACAAGCCAAGCTTACTGAATCTAGTATGGACCTCTATCAAGCTTGTTGCAAGCTTTCAGAATCTAATAGGAGTCACTATTAGACTTGTAAAAATAAAGACAAGTACAGATCAATCATAGTTATTTATTCTCCACAACAGTGGATGATCTTTCGAATTCCAAGGGATCCTTTATAAAAGAGGACTTTGACGAAATCAGAGACAGTGATTTTTCGAATTCAGTCGTCAGTACCGTAAGTCATTCAGACAAGTCAAGCTTCCTGAATCTAGTAGGGGTTTCTATCAAGCTTATTGCAAGCTTTCTAATTTCTAATCTAATAGGAGCCTCCATTAGACTTGTTGTAAAAATAAAGACAAGTGCAGATCAATCATAGTTATTTATTTCCCACAACAGTGGATGGTCCTTCGAATCCCAAGGAATAGGTACACGATCGACACCAGTGGTGAGCGTCCTTAACAATTCGTACGGTCGAGTTTGACAATTGTTGGATGTTCGGAAACGATAATTGAACTTAACAGCAGTGGACTGTATACTGGTCTTGTCTAATCGCGATATGATATGTTGTTCGTGATTACTCGTGGCTGTGTTACTTGTACAGTCGAGTTTGAACTTGATGGGTATACCGAGATGAGACTTGCTTTTATTGCAATGAATTGTAGACTAGCCTTGTGCGTAAATGGGAAGAGGGTTGTATTTTCGAAAATTATCAAAAGAACGTCCAATAGAAATACGAACTAAACCATGCTGGAGAATGTTTAACATTCTTCGAAAAAATAACGCGCAGGTGTTATGTAAGTGTGTACGCGACGTCGACCAGAGTTATTCAGTTCTCACAACAGTGGATGGTCCTTTGAATCCCAAGGGATATACGCAAAGAATATCCTTAGCAAACGAGATATTCGAAGGTCGCGTTGACTTGCTCCCCCCCCCCCCCCCCCCCCCCCCCACCTCCGAGGATTTCTCCGTGGTTGGGTCGTTCTCTTGCTTGTCTATGCGAGGCACGAACAGTCT
>WIUT01002580.1:0-23151 GCA_010645135.1 Tetragonula clypearis | reverse complement strand
TGATTCTTAAAATCAATTTTGAGAGAGGCAAAGTAATTGATAAGTAATGAAAGCACAGTGACTGATAGGACGAAAATATAGGTATATATATATATATATATATATACCTATATTTACTAGCTGGAAAGTATGCTGATTCTTAAAATCAATTTTGAGAGAGGCAAAGTAATTGATAAGTAATGAAAGCACAGTGACTGATAGGACGAAAATTTAAAAAAGATAAGACAGTCTACAACAAAAGCAATGAATTAATATATAACTCAGAATAGAATAGAACTCGATAGAAAAATGTCTAATATAATGAAAATCATTAATTCTTATATGTGTATGTGTAAATTAATATCACGTAGGCTGTAAATTAAAACCTGTAAATACCAAAAACTTTCCTTTATTCACCACCGTATATATATATAAATCACGAAGCTTGTACATATTTGTGTATTTATTTTCGATTTATTATCACATGTTATACATTACCTTTCATTTATATTAATAAATACGATATTAAAGCACTGTTAAAAAGTAATGCACAAATATGTACAAACTGAATTTATTTATAATATACTCAATAATTTTCAATCAGTTAATCAATTAATTGCGACTAGTTGAAAACTTTTTGATCTCCCGTCACAAAAAATAAGGGAATTCAGAAGTTTATCACCGCAGATTTATAGGAAATTTTTAAAATTACAAAAAACGCAGAAATATCGGACGAGATAAATAGCCATTTAAATTCTAATTGAATCTAATTCTATGAAAATTTTAAGACACAAAATCCTACGTCAAAATTTAATACGCGCGATATTTTTATTCTTCGTAATTATCCTCAATGGCGGGCAATATTCGCGCAATCGAAGCGACACGTTATTAAGCTATCGAGGAAAATTCAGGCAGTCGTGAAGGAAATTAAAAAAAAAATAACTCCGAAATATTCAGTCGAGGCGTCCATTAATATTATTGCACGAAGAAGAATGATTCTAGTAGAAAAGTGAATGAAAAGGGAAAAACGGTGTTATCGGTTGTAAAGCACGTGGTCCAATCTCCCTGATTTATTTCACATCTGTTTATTAAACGTCAACATTATCGCGGCCACAGTCTAAATGAAAAAGGGTATTTCCGTCGGCAGACGCGAGAATTTATAGCTGATCTCGATCACGAAAATCTGCAAATCGTGCGCCAGTATATATCTCGGACAATTATTATTAAAAGCGGCAATGATCGATGAAATAAAATCTAACATCAATTACTTTAATCGACGTTCGTAAAGTAAAATTACTTTAATCAACTTTTAATGATAATTAGAAAGCGATAATCAGTGAAATATGTCTCCACTTGTGAAATAAATAAATTATTGAACTTGAATTACTTATGTTTGGAAAATTCGATATGATAGTACATTATATTTAGAAAGTGGTAGCATGCAAGCATTCGCGTATCATTGTGCTTGTTATAGTATTTACATGCTACTTAATCACGTATTATACAAATACTAAAAGTTTTTTCCCCGCCTATGTTTTTAATACATCAAAATGTAAGAAAAAATTTTATTAATTTAAGTTTATTCCTAAATTTTTGACATTCAAGTTCAAGTATGATGTTTCTTTCATCATGTTTCAAAAATCCGTGAAAAGTAATTTAGAAAAAATATGTAATTAAAAAAATTACGGATTTATTCTAGTAGGAAGTGATTAGAAATTTTTTTCGAAATATATAATAAAAAAAATTACAGATTTATTTTAGTAGGAATTTATTTTTGTATATTGAGGTTCGTTTTGATCTTATGGCGATTAGGGTTTTTTTTCAAACTCGACTCTCTCTCGAAAAAGTTTCATTTTCGACTTGTATATTTCTTCGTGTAAAATTATTCTCTTTTTGGTTGGTCGAATAAAATTGCTATACATATATATATGTAATATTTTGTGTCTCATAAAAACTTTCTGTTTTAGCTTACTTCTGCTATGGATTTCGAATGTTTTTTTTGTTCGATAGTGTACTTGTTATGCATCTCGAAATTTTGCTCGTTAAAAGGTCAGAAATTAACAAATTCTTAACAATTTCGATATGTGTTCTTTCAAAAGTTCGTGAACTTTAGAAGAAAAAAGAATCAGAAAAAGTAACTATTAAAAATGAAGAAAATCTAGCTAACATCTAAAATTACACCTCATAAATATTATTAATCACTTTGTTTAAGTACTCTGTATGAAAAATGAAGAAACAATCTAAACTATATGGACAAGAGATATTTCAGTAAATTTTAGTATCGAAAAGATACTGTTCATTTGTTTTCCATAAATATATTTATGACTTCTTTTCAGTACCCCCATATTATGAAAAATGAAGAAACAAGAAAACTATCTAGATACAGAGAAAAATTTCAGTAAATTTCGGTTGTCAAAAAGAACGTTGTTCGTTCTTTATCACACTTCATAAATATTAATTGCTTTCTTTCAACGCCCTATATATATTATGAACAAGGAAACTTCAGTTGCCAAAGAGGATGTCATTTGTTAACTACACACATAAATATTAATCTTTTCAACTTTTCAATATTTTATATATATAAACTATCTGAAACAAGGTGACGTTTCAGTAAATGTCAATTGCCAAGCTGCAAATATTAATCGCTTCTCTTCAATTTTTCAATGAAAAAAAAAAAACAGATAAAAAATTTTTCAATAAAAACTCAAGTAAAGTTCGAATGAAATAAAAAAATTTTCAATAAAAAAAAAATGAAAATAAAAAAAAACGAAGAAACGAGAAGAACCTAAACTTAACCTACTTTTTTTTAAGGTTCTTCTCGTTTCTTTATTTTATTTTATTTATTTTTTTCTTTCAAACCTAGCCTAAACCTAACCATCGTCTGAAACAGTGAAACGGTTTCGGTGAATTTCGATCGCCAAGAGGAGCGATTATTGCGTTCGTTTATTGCGATCATTCGGATGAAAACGAGCCTCTCCAGTTGTTGTAAACAAGTTAGAATAAAGTTCGCCGGCGGCAGCATTGATACCGACGCAACTTCGCCGGAAGTTTGTCCAGAAATTGTTGGAAAGCTTTGACCGCGAGGTGAGCTGTCAAAGCGAGGCGAGAAACTGGAAGCACGAGCCACCGGTATTTGCTCGCACACCTTCGTTTCGGATAATTAGCACGCAGCCCTCCGGGGAACATTCACGCTAATTCTCCCGCCAAGTTTTCGTTCAACGTTCGGACAAACGATTTTTCAACTTCCGTTTGCGCATTTCACTTAGGGGACTAATCTTCGGCGGGTTTCAATCTTCTCCACGCCCTCTGTTCACTGCACAACGATTCAAAGCGTAAAGTTTCCATCGCGGGCATTGAAGCAGAAACAAAGTGGAGAAACTTTATAACGATCGCGACGAAGCTTATATATATATATGTATTTCACGAGAATATCGCTTGAATACTCAAGAAACACGAACTCACGCACGCTGAATAAAATTGATCGCGTTTCGAAAAATTATAACGACGCGTGTGTATGTGTGTGTGTGTGTGTGTTTCATATAACGATGAGTTCCGAGCCCGTTTCGCAACGACTGAATTCATTTTTCGCAAAAATGTTTCTTTTTTTTAAATGTGAAAATGTTCTGCCTCGAAACTTCTGTTACAAATTTAAACGTTCTTCGAAAAATTCTTCTCGTGGAAATTGTTCGAAATATCGGAGATTTAATGTACGTAAGTTTACGACAAATTTATGAATAAATTATATATGAAATTTCTAACAAAAATTACGAATGGATCGCTTCTAGTGTTAAAATATTTGCTAATGTTGTCTATTGAGGATGTTCAAGTAAATATATTACCATCCGTAAGTATCGCAGTATAAAATACTCAATTTATATGAATCTTCTTCGTTTATGAATCTTCTTCGTTTATGAATCTTCTTCTTAACATATACAGTTAATAGATATTGATTGAAAAAAATAGCCAATATTGTAAAAATTAGATCGTTGAAGTTTCTAAAGAGTGATTTTAAATATGTCTGTTCATTGTTGAATGAGTAATTTTATATATAATACATACGTATAATAAATTTCATGTAATTCGTTCATTTTCTGTTTCTTTTCTTGCAATTCTAAACGATAAAATTGTATCGTAATTAAATAAGAAATTATGCTTCTACAAATAGTATCATTAGGTATTTACCAAAATTTTAGACGTTTGGATAATATCATTGAGTGTTAATTTATTAAAATTCTGGATGTTTAATTAATTTATTTCATATTTTGTATACACTGGCAATAAAATTAAGTCAAACTAAAAAACTTGGATATTTCGTATATTTTTGCGTATTATTTGCATTTGAGAATTTTCCCACAAATCTATGGAAATCTGTCATTTGTTAATCTGTCAGTAGCCACTTGCTACGGTCAAAAATTATTGTTGAATCCTACAATAAAAGAAACACAATGTACAATCATAATTAACGTGATATATAATTATTTAATTATCTTACAAATGGTCATTTTCTTCACGATCCCCAACGTTTTGATTCGACGAGACCGGTATATAAAATATTTCGAACCTAGTATCATCCAGTATTATTTCTAAACAACTTCAACTAATTAATCGAGGTAATAAATTCAACTAACAGGGAGAAAGGTTGCATAATGTCGCGGGAAATTTCAGTTTCCCCTTTTTTACTATCTATCGGAGAACTCTCTCTTTCTCTTTTCTTTCGCGAGGTTCCCAATAATTAATTATCTCATACATCATCGAACTTCACCGAAGCACCAAAACAACAACGTCAGCCCGACCGTTCTCTCCTTCGTTCTCCCGTTGCTCGGCAATTTTAATTTTACGCGCGCTCCCGACGAAGTAGCAAAAAAAAAAAACAAAAGAAAAAACGAAAAAAAACGGAGAGTTTTTTTGCCACGATGGATATTCACGCAAGTTACCGCGACGGAACAAAAAACTCGATCCCCAGGGATCCTCGAGATTCGTCGAGCAGCGAGAATCGAGCTCAATCAAGATCTCTTCGGGTTTTTGCTTCATCTCGATTTGTTTCGCGGCTTACGTAACAGAAAACTCGCGAGGAAATACGCGATTTAAAATTCGAAAACAAGCGGGAAATACAATTTATTGAATACGCAGTAGCCTTGGCTGGCAAAATGTCATCGAAACTGGTGAAAATGATGCTGATTGAATTGCCCCCCCCCCCGGTGCAATTTCGCGCAACAAAATACGATTCCGTTCGAAATCGAATTTTACCTCGCCATTGCCCGTGCCTCGATTAATTTTCCTAATTGATGACAGAACTTTGTAACATTCGATGGTCGTTAATTACCATCGGTAATACGGTTAAATTAACGTGCAACATTAAGGACAAGTAGGTTAATATTACAATTATTTCTGCCGCTACGGTTGTTAAACTTGATATTGCAATTTTTCATTCCCATCTAAAATTATCGATTTATCATGCTTGAACATTTGGTTATCCTTCGAATATTAAATTGCTTTTTATACGATATCGTGTTGCACGATAAAAGTGCAATATGTTTTTTTAGTTCTTTATATGGTATTTAACATTTTTCTGTCGATAATATTCAGCTCGTTCCAATTATGGATTATAGGATGATGGACAATTGATCTGAAAATCACGCGTGTTTTATTAATTGAAATAAATCACGGTCGGAAGATGAAAATTATTGCGATCGTTTTTTAAAGTGCCGTAATTTTTTTCAGACTTTTTTAACTTTAGTTAGAAAGTGATCAAATACAATTTATTGTACGATTCATACGTACACCTTCTGTTTTTCTTCTTTCGCTCGAAGAAGGAAACTTTATACGTTCGTTTATAAACATTATTACTACCAGATAGAGAAGATTTTAAACTGAGATTCTTAAACTCAGGGTGTCCGCAAGAAGTAAAGATATTTAAATCCCGAAAGAAGTTGCAGAATTTACGCGAACGCGAAACGAAGAAGCTCGGCTTATCTAAATCGTCCTGGCCTTTATCGCCCAGTGTCGTTTCCTCATTTGTATGCATAAGATATAGTTTTGGATACAAAGATTGTCCTACTCGTAAGGAAACTTTCAGAACTTTTCTTCTGCATTCAGTTTACATTCCACAGCAGTAATTCAGTCATTTCTGTGAAGAAAGCGCCAGAATTCTGTGTAATTTGAACGATCAATTCTCTTGAGTATATTATCGAATGTTATCGTGTTATTAAATTGCATTTTATATTTCTTTATATTTCTCATTATATGAATGTGTTTCTCTTTTTTCTTTATTGTACCAAGGACATGTTTTCTTTTTTTTTTTTGCACCGAGGACTTTCGTTTCATTTCCAAGTTATTATTATCGAGAATTTTGAATGGGAATGCCTTGATCTGTGGCCGAAAATTCACTCTATTTTTAAAGAAAAAAATCAGTAAGGAGACAAAGACTTTGCTGGCTCATTTAGAACTCGGAAAGTCGGATTATGTTCATGCGCGTCTCGTAATAACGTATAGGAGAGGTGACGAACTGGCGACCCCCCACTATTTCTTTTGACAGAGCTATCCCCTCCACTGCGTCAGTCTCCCCGCTTCAGCTTCGGCTTACAATTAGCTAATTGTAAGCTAACATCTTACCGACCGGTAGTCTATTAATCGGCTAACTATTAACCGCTAATACACGGTCGGTAAAGTGTTGAAATCGCTGTGGCGGGAAAGAATGCACGGAGTGAAAACTAATTCCCATGGTAGGGAAGAAATTGGCATAATCCATGCGGCATCCTCTCAGACAGTTTAAAATAAAGTTAGTTACACTTCAAGATTATTAGAAGAGAACGCAATTATAGAAAATAGCCAAAAATCACCATAACCTTTTTATTGTATAAAATTTAAAAAATTAGTTTTTTCTTATATTTTGATGTTTTAATGAAAAAAAAAAAGAAAAGAAAAATATGTGGGAAGAAACTTTTGGCCTAATTCATACTTTTCGACTAATTCAATGTTTTGAACAAATATATATATTTGCACAGATGAATATTTCGGCTTCTCTTACCGACGTCTTAATTTTACAAAAATACTTTTATGCCTTGCAGTTGCAGAGGATACGCAAAAATATCGTAACGTTTTATAATAATTAGAGTGCAGATACATCGTCTAAGGTGTATGAATGATCGGATTATTCTGATTGACGTTTTTCTCGACGATTGTCAAGCCCCTGAGGGAAAGCCGATACGTAAGATCGTCTCTGTAAACAGATTCGACGTGACATCGGTTACAATACGCTTGCACGAAATGGTCAGTATAGCACAATGCGCGTCTGTCCACGAAGCGACAGCATCGCGCTTTTGTCGCGATCGACATTCGACATTCATCATATTGTCAATACACGCTGTTAGCCTCGACGCGATCAACATGTTGCACGTTACGCAAAAAAGCTGAGTTGCCTGCTTACATTTCCTGCAAACAAATGTAAAAGCTGACTTGAGAAATTGTGAAATAAAATCACAAGGGAACAAATTACAAGAGAAAAACGCACGTAGAGAAGCGAGTAGATTTTTTGTTAATTCTCTGACTGACTAACATGATCGTTTTTTTGGAGTAGTTATACTATCAACTACTGCAGACCTTTGTACACCTAGGTGTTATTGAAAGATTCTTCTATTGAAAGATATCTTCGAACCTAACAGATAATCGCATTAAGATTCTTCTCTTTTATGAATTGTAACATTTGCCCATTGACTGTATATTATACTGTATTATTCAGCAACTTTTCTTCGATGCAGATTTCCCACTGACGTTTCAATGCTACGATCAAAAACGTGTACTTACATATGATGACAAATACTACTTTCCGTGCGATAACGTCAGGTCTCACGATCTCTCGACAAAAGGAACTATTCAGGATTCTTTTCCAATGGGAAATTCTCCGGAGACTCTACCATCTTTTTATTCCCACAGAACGCTTCAAATATGTGATACTTACACCTCCTGATAACGACGTGAAACAGTAAAGAATATCTCTGAGATTGGTTCTCGCGAGGAAAGGACAACAACAGCAAGAGATTCTTGAAATAACAAATTCGAACAATTATAAAAAAAACATTGTGGCAATGAAAATTGTAACAATGAATCGTATATCAGCAATATGTTAAGGTAAATAAAGGAAATGTACTAATTAAATCATAATATCATGATAATAAAAAAATAAATCATTTTCTTGTTCAAACAAACTGACGAGTAAATAGTTCATTTCATTTAGATAAATAAATAGTAGCCCGTTTCAGTTATTAGATATTTTGTTAGATAATTTAAAAAAACATTATATATCTCGTCGTTAGTTTTTGAGAAATTTATAATACTTCACTTTATTTCTTTTATTCTTTTTTTTATTAAAAAATTGTTAAAAATATTGTGTACGTAATTTTTTTTACCAAATATCCTCGAAATTCCAAATTTTATTTCATTTCTTTCATCGAAAAAAAGAAACGAGAAAGGAGAAAGATTTTATTTTCCATGTTATCTATTCTCCTCCTTGAACATACTATTTAACTCATCGTTTTCGAAGTGTGTTATTCGAACAATGTTCAAAACTTGAGTGGAACAACTGAATAATAAAAGTATATCGACAAATGTAATAAAAAAAAAAAAAAAATGACGGCGAAGCAGTCGTCGAACGTAGACTTTGTTAAAAGTTTTCGAATCGAATTACCGCCATTGATTGAATATCGTTGACGTTGAAAGTTCGACGATAAAAAAATTGGTACATTCGTACAAAAGACGAAAAAAAAAAAAAGAAAAAAAATCTCCCTGTGTTTCGTCGCGTTTCCAGGCATCAAAAGACGCGCTGGTGAAAAATCTCAACCAAAACGCGATAAAACAGTCATGTTTTTCGCTCTTCCTTTTGTCGTCCCATTTCCAAGGGTTTCCATTCTTCTTTCGTTTCATTTTTTTTCTTTTTTCTTCTTTTTGCCTTTTGCTTTCTATCTCGACGTATTTTCATACGCGACGTGTTACATTCTAGTCAAATTAAAAGATAACGCGACAAATTTAATTAAACTTTTTCGCGAAACAAAAGGTAAAAATTACGAGAGACCAGAGTATTTAAAGGAAACGTCTCTGTCTCAGTTTTGAATTATCTCGGGACGAATTTGTTGGAAGTAAGTTAATTTACTAATTAATTAATTTATTAGAAGTAAACGTAATGTTTAACACGCAGTTGCATTTGTAATTGCGATTCTAATGTTTTTTCTCAGTTGATGTTATATCTCTATAAGTTAAGATTATAGGTTATTATACAACGTTATAATAGGTTGTGTCACGTTAATTTCACATTTGTAATTAATATTTCGCGTTTATTTACGTTATTATTTCTCCGTTCGCTTGAATTCGACAATTTTACACTGCAATACAATCGTGATACTGCATCGCTCACAGTTTTCAACATCTTACAAATTTGAAGATGTAGAAATCTTTCATAAATGCATTATACACGATGAAATATCGAAACACAGCATGATATATTCATAGAAATTTCCTGTATGGAAATATGTATTTTTGGACTTGCTTCAAATACAATATTAATGAATAAATTACAATCAATAAACTATAATATTAATGAAATGTCGATATATATATTAATACTATTATATATATGTATATATATATATATATAGCTTATTATTTTATATTATATTATGTAGCTTATTATTATATATTATATTATATAGTTTATTATTATATATTATATATAAAGCTTATTATTATATATTATATTATATAGCTTACTATTATATATATATATATATATATATATAACTTATTTACAAAATGTCCCTCCAATTACACGTATTTCTATACGTACTTTTAGATTTTGGTTATACATCGAAATGTTTCATATAACACATAAACGATGCATTTAATACATAAACGTGAATATATTTTCAAATTTGTTTCAAACAGTGTTCCACGTGGTACAATTGCGCATTGTAATACATTTAAATACATCATTTATATAAATGTGGTTTCAGAAACTTGACCGAACATATAATCATAAGAGTGTTAATCATCATATCGTTAAGAAAATGTATATCGCGATACGATATGTACATTTATAAAAAAGATTCTCTGCGTGAATTCGCACGATTATTCGGCGAATTCTTTGTTTTCCTCGGAAACGGAACAATTTCAGTAAATAGGACACGGGGTGGAGGAGGGGGGATGAGATTAATTTGGCCGACTGTAATTCGCCGAATCGGTGAGACGCATTTCTCGCTAACGCACTCGCCCTCCACCGATCTCTCGTTGCGAGTGTAATTGACGGCTTGAGACGGGGTAGGAAAAATCTCGCCGAGACGAGACGAAGAGAAACGACGCCAATTAGCCGAGGCACGTCGATAAATCAATGCCTCGGCCTCGCCATCAGCCAGGAGGGTGGAGTGAAATTATTTTAAAGCAGCCACGCGTCACACGCGAGAAAAATGATCCACCCCCACCCACCCTCCCCGTTCACGCTGCCTTTTGTCAGGCTTCTCGCAATCCGCTCGTTCGCGTATTACTATCCTCGATCGTGGTGATCGTGTTAATTGCGTAACTGGAGAACTGGTTCGATTTTTTTCTGATTAAATTCTAAAAGGAGGAGAAAAATTCGAAAATCCACGCGTTTTGTCGCGACGCGAGTGAAACAAACTTTCGAAAGATATCTGATGAACATGTGGTTGTCAAGAAGAGATCGAGCAACATTTATAGAACGTGGTTATATACGCTCATGTTACTGTTAGTATTAATTCATTCATTCTTCAACTCCGCGATTAAATTTTCCAAGAAAAAGTTAGAATATCCTTTCGAACGATGTTTGATGAATATAATTTGTCAGAAAAAGAAAAAGAAAAAAAAAAGGAATGACATTTATAGAATGTGATTCTAGCCAACGAAAGATTCTATACACTTGCGTCGTTGTTTGGTATTGATTTTAACTTAGTTTCTAAACTAAACTAATTTTGAAACAATTTCGCGATCGAATTCCATGAGAGAAATTAAAAGATCGTGTTGACGTTCGTTGACGTGAATTGGATCTATTGTGTGAATATTCTGACGAAATAAATATTCGAAAAATATTTGACCAGTGTACGTTACTGAAAAAAACTGTGAATACGATATTTATAGAATGATATTTATATTAAAAAAAAATACATATTGATATGATATTGTTAAATTTCATCGTTATTGCGAATGAATAATTATTAATTTCTGTTGAATAACATTGGCATACGTTTAAATGTTTTTACACATTATGACTTTTAATACTAGATAAAGTAAACACGTTTGTTTCAAACTAGCAAGTAAATACAATTGTTTCTCAAAAACTGTAAAGAACAGGGAGTTGTGAATTAATAATATATATCCGTGTAAATATTGATGAAATTCCTTTTTAACAGTAAAGAAATTTCATACTAAAATCGACGTGATAATCATTCACATATAACATTCTCTTTGATATGCTCTTCGCTGCACAAATGCAATTAACTTTTGTTAATAATTATTAATAATTAATTCGCTTCATCCGGCTCGATCAATGATTTATTCGCTTTCGTACGTGAATTCCTGTCATTTCCTTTCAATAACTATTGGACTACAGATTTTCTTCTGTATTTGTGCAAAATTTAAATAAAAGTGCACTGACTTCCAGTGATTAATGGACTTCCGTAATTTATAAAATTAATTCATCTATTTGATATATTTTTATTTTACAAATTCTCGATAAACAGGCCATTAACAATGATCAGAGAAATTGAGCAGTTATGTTAAGCTTTTAATCAAGCAAAATCAAAGCAAGTTTCTATTTTATTAAATAAATCTCTGTAAGAATAAATTTGAGAAAAAAAAATGTTACACACGAATGTTTCTCTTTGTTTCTCACGCGAAATAAGAATCTGCAACAAAAAAGTTTCATTGAAAAACTATATAATTGATCACTGATCTCTTGTATTCGACATTTTTCTCGAAAATCCATCGTTCTTCAGATATTGTGTTACAAATTCGAAGTACACATGTTATATTATACATATGAAAATGAATTTGCAACTTCGCACCTGATATTTTTCAATTTCGTATCTCTGCACATAGTGATTCGAGGACTAAATACTTAAATTATTATAATTAAAAAGAAAGATCATTCGACGATAAATCCAGGTTTATTTTAAAGCTTGAAGCCTCTACTTTTAAAGAGTATCGTTTATTTTATTTTAAAATGTTTCTTACACATCACGTGGCGATACTTCTCGTCTCGAAAATGCCATAAATTGTCGTGGAATGTACAATCATTGAGAAAATTTTTTTCAGAAGTGAATTTGCACTGAATTTTCCCGCCTGATTTTATCGAACTTCGAATGTCAAGATTAATTGACAAAAATTTAAGAAATTCCAAGATTCTTCGCCGATATATTCTCGGATATATTCAACGTTGGCGAAAAGGAATTAGGTTTCGAGAGAAAGGCTCGATCTTCGAACTCACGGTGGATTCAGTCGTAAAAAAAAAAAAAATATGTTCTCGAGAGACCTTTGCATTCACAGTATTTTCGAGGACGAATTTTTGTGAAAAACGAACCGATTTGAAAAATATAAGCTTCAAGTCTATATCAAAAGTGAGTCCAAGTTTATTGTTGTACTTCTTCTTCTTCTTCTTCTTCTTTTTTTTTTTTTTTTACACAGTTTCAGTATTCGAATGAGATTCGAATGAAATTAGCGAGAATTGGAATTAAAGAGAAAAAATGAAGCGGCACCGATTTCGCTGACTAATCGCGCAATATCACCATAGGAAACAGTTGGGACACGTTAATGCGCTCCTCGCACGGAAACAGTTCAACCGTAGTGCAATAAAGGCGACGCGAGCTTTCCAAGAATTGAATTAAGATCCGGAAGTCGGAGCGAAGGATTTTCAAATGCAATAACTTGCCACAGTTGTGACGTTCCAGCGTGACACGACCGGTTTTGCTATAAAACTTTCTACGAGAAACACGTGGTGTTTATTAATTGCATTGTTTATAGAGCACCTGTCGTTTTTACGTTGTTCGATAGTAATTTAGAATTGCAATTTAGTTTAGAAAATTACAATCAACTGATTGTGTTATCAGGTTGCATGAGATGTATATTATGCGTTAGCTGCATTCTATGGTAATTACAACGTAGTGATGTAATGTATTGTTTGGATAATGCAATGATAATTTAGAATTTTATTTATTATTAATAAATAATATTTATTATATTTAATATTATTTAATATTATATTTAATATTTATTATTATTATAACATTTGGATAATGTAACATTGGATAAAGACAATATCATGTGATATTTATTATTTGTCTTTAAATCATGTGACAATAGGTTTGAATTTCAATCAATTTCAATAATGGGAGTCAATCATTGGATTATAAATAAATTATTAGATTGGATTATAGCATACGTTGCATTATTGGACAAATATAATATTTATCATTTCAGATTGCGTAACGATTAGAATTTCAATAAATTTATTACTGCTTAATCATAAGAATAAATTATAATAGATTAGAATGTAATATACATTAGTTTCATCCCTAGATAAATATGGTATTCAATATTATATATATTTTTGGCCACAAAATATCTAATTTCAAATTCATATATCAGCAAAAAGTATTGGAGAATAATTTCTAATGCTATCCTAAATAAACTGCAAAAAAAAACTTGATAAAACATGTAAAATTTATTTGTTACACTAATATATTAAATACAATCTAATTAGAAATCTGCACACAGGAAAAAGAAAACCAGGTCCATATTCACAGAAATTTTGATAATAATACTTTGAGAAATATTAATTTTACCAATCAGTTAATACTATTCAGTATTTCTATTCAGTATATTAATAAGATTGTAATTATTCTATCTAGTAATTCTACTAAAAAATTTACAATAGACAATGCAGTATGATTAATAGTATTCAAAATTTCCTTCATTTATAACATTTTCAGATGTGGAAACTAATGAAATAATAAATCATTTGGTATTTTCATAAAAAATCAATGAAATACTAACGAACGTATTAATGAAATACTAATAGTAATTTTCAAGTACATATTTGAATAAAGTAAATCATATCGCGACAAACATATTCACAAAAATCGAATCGCTAATACACAAAAGACAAAATTCAAAGAAAGAAAGCACACATCTTCAACAAAGTGATAAAACGAAAACTAATTGTAAGTGAAGCCTTATTGATTTTCTTTCTAAATTTCTTAGATAAACGTTAATTAGTATCAAGCTGCCGATTTTTATATATTTTTAAATTTTTATGATCGTAACTAAAAAAATAGTGTCTAAATAGAAACATGTTTTAAAAAATACTCCGCATTAAATATTATATATATATATATATATATATATATATCCGTTTGTATGCGTTTTTACAACTTCGAATTTTTCATAAACGCATAAAAATCTGCAATCTAATTATTGTAATTGTAACCAGATGCGAAGTATTTTGAAACGTTGTGCGCGACTTTTGTATTTTTCTACTTCCACGATTAGAGGATTTAAACGTAGAATTCGAAATTGCGCTTGTAACTTCCCTTTCGAACCGGGACCATAATTCGATATATCAAGGCGAGAGGTTAAATCACTTTTAACAGGTTTCCCCCGAAAGTTTCATCGAGAAAGTTGAAACAACAGAACGATCGATATACCCTTTATCTTCTTCTTCTTTATTTTTTTCTCTTCTTCATTTATTATTAACAATATCTTTTTTTCTTTTCTTTTTTGTTTGTGCCATTATCACACCGATCACATTATCAGGGCTCACAAAATAGAGACGCAGTGTGTTTATGATCGGGACCGCGCTCGCCGCAATTGGAAACAGCTTAACCTTATTAGTCGTAATTGCCAACTATAATTTCGTCATAATCCTTTATAATTGTGTCGCACGGGCGCCGTTATCGTTGCTACACAGTCCGCGTTTAACGTTTAACGTCTCTCTGATAATTCCAGCTCCAATTATAATTTCTTTCTCCAACGAGAACACTCGTAATTTCATTCGTTTTATCTTCCCGCCTGTTTCACACAACAATAACATAGCGGAATGAAAATTGGAAAGTATCCTGTAATTATTATCTATCCGAGCGTTGTTTGTGTTTTTTAGAGAATTGGTTGTTCCTCGCGGGATCTTTCAATTTTGTTCAATGTCGGACTGTAAATTGCTGCGTGGAAAGGAAAGTTTGTCCGTGGCTATCGTCGGTGAATTCGTCGATTTGACCCGTAAAATTTTGATCTTGACTTTGAATTCCAAGGTGAAAATTCTCTTTTTTTTCACTGTATTCTACTCATCACGGAAGGTAAAATTTTCTCGAGAAACCCGTAGGTCGAAACCTAATAGTTTTCTTGAAAAAATGGCAACAGTGCGAACGCGCGCGTTCTAACAGCGACTTCACGATTTTTAGAAGCATGGATGTCTATATTTATATTTCGAATAAATGTTAACAGTTAGTTTTATCATTTGATTATTTAGACTCACGCTACAACGATGATCAATCAAATGCTAGCGAAACCTAATACGAAAATCGTGTAAAATAGAATATTCACGCGTCTAGAAACATAAAGTCGTTGTTAGAACGTACGCGTCTGCAGTTTGTTGGCATTTTCTTCAAGAGAACTATTAGGTTGCGATCCGTGGTTTCTCGAGAAAATTTTATCTTCGTAGTGAGTAGAATACAATTAAAAAAAAAATTTCGAGCTTGAAATTCAAGGTCAAGGTCAATTTTCCGGCTTCATCGAATCGAAGGATGTAGAATTCATTTATGACAATCACGGGCAAACTTTACTTTCCACTTTGTACAGTGGATCAAGCAAGTGTTGCCCAGTCTTTATACATGAAAACAAATAACACGTTGACAAAATCTGTTGAATAATTTACTACATGCGAAATTAATTACGTTATTGTAATTTATTATTGGAAATTGTTACCGTGCACATTATTTGCAAAAGTATTCAAGTAATTATAACGATATAATTCGTTGATACAAAAATACTCAAGTATTTATAGTAATAATAAAAATTCATTGATATAAAAATACTGAAGTAATTGTAATGATATAATTCATTGATACAGAAATATTCAAGTGTGCGAAAATATATATACAAAATAAAGTAAATAAGTATGTGAAAATGTGTGGAATACAAATAACACGGAAGTATAATAGTACAAGTAATATAAAATTTCTCATTATGGAAATAGGAAGGCAAATGCAATTCGTTCGATGTTCAATGCGCTCGGTTGTATCGCACGTAACGTGGTTATAAAAGTGTTAAAAATAATTACGAGCGACGCTCAACGTGTTTGTATAGAGTGGTATAGATATAAAGCGTTTCAATTTTAACGAATATTTCAATAAAAGTGTTACTGGAAAATATAAATATGCATGTGTGCGCGTGTACGCTTGTGCATGACTGTTAAACTCGAGCGGACAATTTGACACAGATTCTGGGGAAGTGTCATTTATTTATTCGAGAAAAACAAAGGAAAACAAAATATTTTAAATAAAGCTTCGATCACGTTTTTCTCGTTAGCTTTTCTCTATCGACGTTTAAAAAATAAAAACTCCATTCGACATATTTATTTATTCATTCATTTTTTCTTTCTCTTTTTCTTTTCTTTTTGAAGCATTTTGTTTCCCTAATTCCCAAGTATTGAAATAATCTAACCTCGTGTTCACGTGTTTATGAAAAATTCGAGAAATGAGTAAAAACGATGCGTACGATGTGCAAAAGTAATATAAAATATCCGAGAGAGACGTTCATCGTGATATTTAGTAGAAACAAATTTCTATTCAAACGGATTCCACTTCTTTGGATTAAGCTTTCAAAGAAACTTAAAAATGTATAAAAATCCGCTAATTGTAACGAGATAATGGAATTTATAAAAATTCGCATTTCTATGAATGCAGATATGTTTATAAATAAAGAAATAAAGGAATAACGTTTTGAACAGATTTGACGTTAATATGATAACGAGCGTTAAATTTTAATTATTTTGTACGTGTGTATTCCTAATTATTTCATGTGTCTGCATATTATTACGCAATATGTTTCTGCACTTTCAAATTTTTTTGAAACAAATGCACGAAAATACTTGCTACGCACGTTTATTATTTCCGTTTTCTAAATTTTCTGAACTACATTTTCAGACTTCAATCCTAATCTAGATCTATCTAATTGCAAGTAGTAGGTTAACATTGATATTATATAAATTATTATATAATATATATTATATAATGTAATATTATATATTATATTATATAATATTGATATTATATTTCAATCTACATGTTTCTGATCTATAATTCTATACAGGAGTTTGCAACTTTAAATTGGTTTTGTAACTTTAACTTTAAAATTTTTAAATTACTCGTACGTATAAAGGAAAGTTGCATGGCGAGTTTTGTAATAATTAATTTCTCGTTAGTTTCTCTGCTTTTCGATTTCTCTGAAATGAAATTTGACGTAACAACACTGAATTTATCCGAAATGAAACAACATTACGAATTTCGAAAGGAAATTCCCAAGAAATCGTCGCAATTGTCAAGAAATACCGCGGAAATTGTCGGATTTCTAATATCATAGTCTCTGTGCACAGTGTTCAATATTCTTTCAAATTAAGATGTCAGATGCTGCACGCTACATTTCCAAAAATTTCAGCTGATATCCAAGCGAAATAACGTAAAATGATTTATTACGTTTGTCAGAAATATCTTTTCATATTTACTTGCTATGCTTTGATACCATGAAATTTCTATTTGAAAGTTTCCAATGTTTCTCACGTTCCCTTCAATAGACTGATAATGTTTCTGAAGAATATCAAAAGTGACGTAGCTACGTCTTCTAGCGTAGAGAGAATTCGTTGTGAAAAATTTATGTTGTAAAAAATTTATTCTAACGGGCAGAGTACCACGAGTACGTCTTCTAATTAACAAGAATTAAATTGTTAGAGAGAAGCAAATTACATATTACACATATTAATCCGTTAAGATTCGATGTTATCTTATTTTTATTTTGTTATCATCGCCAAACAAAATTGAACATTGTATACTCGGTACAAGTAATCCAATTTGTATCCACACTTCATCATAAGCAACAATGTAACAAAATACGATTTTCCAAATAGAAACGAAGCGACGTGAAATATTACACGAAACAAAAGGAAATACAATTATTCCAAATAAAAACACATGGAAATAAATATTATATTATCTACGATGTAAAGCATTGCTCTGTGAAAAATAAGTAACAGTATTATACAAAAAAAAAAAAAATAAAATAAAATTACAGAAAAAAATAACAGTATTATACAATAATACTGTTTTATATGAAACGAGGAAAATAATTATACGAAATAACATTATTTTATAAAAAAAAAGTATTACCATTTCACAAATAAATTAAACTATTAAAAAATCTGATGTTACTTTACAAAGGAACGATATTATTGTTTAATAAAGTAGAAAGTGGTTCCATAACACGAGATCGGAAATCACAGCCTCTTTCGTAGCACTCTGACGTTCCCCATTTTTATTTGAATACATCGCTTATAGCTGCTGACGAGACATCCTCAACCATAACTTTACATTCAAAGACGAAGCTACATGCGTTATCATGCATAGTACGAGCACGTGCATAGGATGCAGCATCGTGTTTTCGAAGCCTGAGATCTTCGCTGAAATTGACAGGATTTCCTTTTTTCTTTCTCTTTTTTTTTTACGAATCATCTGGCTTTTGTGATAAAGCTTCCCTTTCAGTGAATGTAAAAGCCTTCGCAGTCAATCGCTGAGAAGACGCCACGGGTTCAATTAAATCGGGGGGGGGGGAGGGAAAAAGTGAAGTGACCCCGATGAAACTTAAGGGAGAAATAACAGATAAATAAAGGTGAGAAAGGTCGTTGTTGCTTTCTCGATCGTAACATCCACGCTGAAAGGTAGTCCTTCTGTTTAAAGAATCATTAAAGAAGAAGAACGCGATATTTAGAAGCTGTGAACTACACGTCATCCCTCTGTCTTGGTAAATAAATAAAAAAAAAAAATAAATAAAGAAAAAGCGAATCAATCCTTTTAAGTATCCAAGTAGCCAATTGTCTTATTTTAACACTTCGAACGTGTTCGGCTTATTTTCGAACAAAATCGTTTTTAATCGTTTGAGAATATTTCACCGAAATTTCCCTATTTTTTTACGACCAAAGTTTCGTAATTTCAAGCAACGTAGAGGAAAAAATTGCAACCGCTAAGAAACAGGTTGGAAAAAGTTACTCGCGTTAACACAGACAGCGGATTTTTACTCGAAGAGCGTAGAAATACGCAGTATGCATATAACGCGAAGAGAGAAAACATGTAAAAAGCAGCCCGAACGAAGAATTTTAATGGCTGCATGTTTGTGTTTCTACAATTTCTGAAATCCTACAAATTCTGAAATTCTGCAACTCTCACCAATTCTTTCGATTTCTTTAGCTCAATAACAATGGAGGTTTCTCTACGATTTATACGAAACTGGCAAGTGAAAAGAAAATTTCCTGCGCATCGTTAAAGATATGATAAATGTTCTCAAATATAAATGATTAATTTAGCACTAGAGGGATGGTCCCAATAGTTCACCCAGAGGTTAAAAAGTATAAAATATAAATACAACGAGATAAAAACAAGCGTACGTGAATATATCTTTCCTTAAAGTCTTTGCAAAATATTTTATTGTTTTATTATAAAAAAAGGAAGATTGTAATATTGATTATTTGTCTACAGAGCGTAAAAAAATTACACATCTCGCATCATCAGAGTTGAATCGATGGTTGAAACCATATCGAGAAATAATGAAAAAAATTTCTAAAAATGTTAAATAGCCTAAACTTTCAATAAAAACAGCAAACTTACGTATAAACATTTTAATTTCGACGTTGTTGCTTTTGAAAAATATTCGCGTAACTACGTATGTGTTAATTACTTACGAAAGTACGATTTTTCCACGCGAAAGGGGAAACACGAAACAAAGGCGAGTGGAATTCAATTAAAATGCCAAGATAAACTAACATTAACGCCGTCGAAAGAAATAAACTTTCGTTTATGATAGCTGTTGTTTTTTTCACAATGGCTGTCGCCGTCATTTTTTTTTTTTCATTCGACTCGGTACGAGCCGACGGATCTCTTTGTTATTTTTCACTTTCCAACGTTGGCCATCAGTAAATTCAGAGAGGCTAAACGAAGATATCGAACTTTTATTTGTTTCTAATAAGCACGCGTTCTTGGAACAGCAAACAGCGAATGGAATGAAATCTCACAAACTGTAATAGCGTTACGTGCCTTCGGGATTTTGTTGTTAAAATAAAAGCTTCAGATATTTCTCCGCGTTTATAGGTGCATATTTTTTTGCTGAACTAGAGCAGAGTTTCTTTCGTGGAAAATCGATTGAAAAAATTCTATCTAAAATCTAATTTCGATGAAATAATAAAATTGCTTTTCGAAGAAATTTCCGAACGTTGAACGAAATTGAATTTCCCACGTTTTCGTGTTGAAATATATATTTAATAATAGTTCGTAACACGTGTTTAATTAATACGTGCAGTAATTAGCAATTTTTATAAATAATAAAATTTACGATTCAACGTCTTCTCCGATTACTGCTATTATTCGCTGAGTTGTTTTCATTTTTATACCGTTGAATGGTTTCTTGCGTTTGAAAAAAACAATAAAATCGTTATTATTGATACTCACGATTTTTTTTTGTTAAATTATGAGCGTTTGTATATTTATAAAAAATTTAAGTATGTGGAAATACAAAAAATATGCAGTATACTCTTCCAAAAAGTTTTCGTGAAAATTATCTTGTGTATTATATTACGTAGAAATTTCATTAACATTACAGTAAAATCTCATCAATATTGTAAAAAGTAAAGTAACGTTTTTATTCTCAAAAAATTCAAAAATGCCTCTGAAAATGTTAAAAAAAATTCTTTTCGAGACTGAATCATAATCTTGAAAAATTAAATCTCTTCTTTATAACAATACGCGTACCTTACTGTACCATTTTTCTTACCATTTTATTGAACTTTGAACGAAAAATATTGATACAAAGAAAAGACTTCGATCTTCAATATCACGGTAAATCAAGCAACCCCCCCCCCAAAAAAAGAAAAAAAAATTTCAGTATCAATTTTTTACAGTTTTCGAATTTATTACAAAGCTTAACCCTGTGCCGGATTTTTGAAGAGAAGAGAACTCAAGCGAAAAAGTAGAGATTCCACGCTTCCGAAACGAGGCCAACTGGATCGTCGTGCGATTCCCCGAACGTTTCGAACAATTTCCAAATATCTACAATTTTTCACCCCAGTGTGTATCGTGTCAATACTTCAGACACCTCTCTGTCTTCGTGTAAAAACATGAATTTCCATCCAATTCGCTCACCGTTTCGTAAGACGTTACACCTGATCTCTTCCCACGTGTCGACGTAAGCGCGATGCGCATTTGCAGAACAACGAGCCGATCGACCGTATCTCGCCGGCTGGTTAACCAATGGATTTCGATTCAACGCGTAATTCATAGGGGGGAAAGGGGTGCGTTAATGAGACACGCGCGGGCGATATCGTCCGCTCGATGGCCAGGAATACGCATTCGCGGCCGTCGAGGATACGCATTCGTTATCGCGAGCGTCGTATGCGTTTGACAGTTATTAACCGGACGTACGAGCTAACAGCCCTGTTCCGGTAATGGCCCCCTCTTACTTAGTCCTTGGTAATCTAGTCGACGTGCTTTAAGAAGGGGTTCGTCGCGCTGGAATTTCGTCGCTCAACTACTTTTATTGTTTGCTGTGCAACGACGAGTATACTCGCCACGAAGAAATGACTACTTTTATTGTTATTGCTGTTTAATGTCTAGTATACTCGTCACGAAGGAATGGCAATTTTTTGAGACAATGACGAGTATATATTCGAGTAAAAGCAATCGCGTGAAAGTAATCAAGTAAAAGAAAAGTAATTCGTTATCTAGAATTAAAATTCTCTCGTGGAAAAGAAGACATATTTGTTTCGATTTTAGGCATTTTAGAATATCTTGAGGCTGAGACTTGACTGGCTCTTTTCACATCGTTTCTGAATATATTCCCCTGCTATTAATATCATTACTTAGGATGTACAATAAAATTATCGATTTTAAAAGCCAGTGTTATTTTCTTATTTAATTTAATTCAATTTTACAGCAGCTGTGCTCGACGAGTATAACCGTCATATATACGCTCTCGTTCACAGCGACACAATGTAGACACACGCTTTTAAAAGCAACAAAGAAGGTTAACGACCGCGTAATGTGTCGTTTCACCCGCGATGAAAAAACGCGGTCAGACCGTCGGACCAATTGCGCCCCCGTTCCTTTCTTCTCGTCGATTGATTTTTACGGTTCGCCACGGTCACGCGCCGCGGTTGCGTAAGACCAGGATGAAAACTATCCAGCGAGTGAACACTCGACGTGCGTATCTGTCAAAGTCAGTGCTTGCAAATGGTCAATGGTGATCATCTGACTTGCCATTAGTGGGAACTGAACTGTTTTATTATAAATTTATATATATAAATAAATTTTATTATATTAGGTAATATATATATATATATATATATATATATATATATAACACGCTAACATGCTAAAATTACTGCAATATTATAGCCCCCTCTGTAATAACATTCGTTAATAAAATTTTTTTTGTATATCACAAACTTCTCTGATATAAACTATCCTTTATGCGCACAGCATAATCCTCGTACGATACTTGTCCCTTACGCATAGATTTTACAAAATTCAAATAATTTCTACGACATTCGGCGTATTCGGTGAGTATTTTTTCGTAGAACACAATCGAGTCGCGCTTACATTCATCCGATATAAAAAGATGGAAGTGACTTCTGAAACCTCCGCTTACAAAAAAAGGGCCATTACTGCCATGCTATGGCGCCGTCTGTGTCGAATGACTTTTGTTTAGAAAATTCTCCAAAAACAACGAAGATATATTCGAGACGGTAGTTACTATATAGACTGTTGACGGTTACTACGCTTTTGCTTATTCATCGGATGGAGAGGATATATATATATATATATATATATATATATATATAAAAGAGAAAAAAAAAAAAATAGATAAAAA
>WIUT01002579.1:0-23152 GCA_010645135.1 Tetragonula clypearis | reverse complement strand
TTTTTTTTTTTTTTTTTTTTTTTTTAAATATAATGGGGGAGACCGCTGACCCAGAAAAAAGTATCCTACAAACGCTCGCTCAAACGAATAAAAAGAAAAAAAAGAAAAAAAAAAGAAGACACGGTTTCGACCCCGCAAGCGTAGCCAAAGTATTATAATTTATTCCCATTGTAATGTGCAAGACCATTCACGTACACATCTTAAAGACTACTTTAGACTTATGGGATTATAAAATAAAACTCTTAAAAACATTATTGCTTTGACTTTTGTGTTTTTAAGGTTGCAGTTATCCAATATACCCTTTACTGGATATTGTGTCCTTGATCTCCAATCCAGTACATCGTAGTTAGTCTGAATTGAGGAAAAAAAAAAAAAAGAGAAAGAAATTGATCATCATTTGTTTTATTTAACATGAATTCCTGTAGTTTTATATATATATATATATATATATATATATAACGTAGCTTTTGTACGATTTGGCGTTATTCATTATTGTAACGTAAGATTTGTGGTAAAAGTTTTATATTACTCTAAGAATTAGTTTATATTTTCAGTCGAATAAAAATTATTTTTAACGAAGTGGTATCTGTTACTCCTTGTGAAAATGCCATTACTTAGAGTCTTCGGATCTTTCTTAAAATTTGATCGAGACATTTTGTTAGTACATTTGTTGTGTTTAATTATTCGACTCAATCAATCAGATAGTGAAAAGCAAGTGATTGCTTTTATTTGTGATATAAAGTGAAATTCATTTTTAATCATTTCTCGTGATTATGCGTCAGTTTTCTAATAAAATCGCCACGTCAGTTAATGATCTGTTAATTAAACAAAATGATAAATATTTGAATTGAGATGCTGAACAATATTAGAATAATATAGCAGACATATAGTAATTACAGGCATAAAATTATAATGCGTAACAGCAACATGTATTTACGATCATTTTTAAAATTGCGATCAGATGGCAGCACGATACGCTCAACTTACAAAATCGAATACGGCGCGCATTGTCAAAGTAGACGGAATACACTTGATATGAATTTAAATGTAGACTTTTGGTCGTCGTTGCACGGTACGACATTTAATTTGAAGATAAATATTTATCGGAATGAAATTCGAATAAAATTTCAGAGAAAATTACACCTAGATAATTAGACAAATAGATGCCGGATCAAGGGTGAGAGACTTTTTCTTCTGTTGAGATTTCCTGCGGTCCTTAGCGCAGTTGTTCTTGAGTCATCATTGGAAAAGTACAAAGCGATTGACTTGGGTCAATGACGTGTACGAGAGCAACGCAAATCGGCTCGAACAGACTGATTCGTTTGAATCTGTAACTTGAATCAAAATGCCCGAGCAAAATTCGAGTGATCAATATTCGACGTGGGTAAGTTTCTATATATAACCTATATAGATTTCCGGATTTTGACATACTACGACGTTGCATAACCTTCGATTAATAAACAAAATTTTCTCGCCAAATCGAACGACTTCAGTGTCATCTACTGTAAAAAGGCTATATACGCGTGTATAAAGTTTTGCTATTAATATGCCTTTCAGGTTGGCCTTATATACGTTTTTAATTTAATTGTTGGAACAGGAGCTTTAACATTACCAGCTGTTTTCACTCAAGCAGGATGGGCTCTTGGATTAAGTGTAATTTTAATACTAGCATTTATAAGGTACGTCAATGTATACTTCAATCAGCTTCAAAACTTAATCGCATATTATTTTGTTTTCATAGTTTCATCACCGTTACATTTGTGATCGAGGTGATGGCGTCTGCCAATGCTATAGTAGCATGGCGACACATTCAACATCGAAAACGTATATGTTTTTCTCAGGATTCATCTTTCAACGAAACAGAGTCCGAGGTAGACTTTTCTCTGTGATAGATAAGGAAAGACTCGTACTCTCTCTTTAGTAGCATTTTATGTTCTTTTTTTCTTTACATGGAATAAATTGTACATCTCTCTTTTGTTGACTGTATTTGGACTCGTTTTTAGTTAAAATATGATTTATTTTACACTACGTACTAATTTCAGGTACTGCAAACACTAGGCGAATCTGGTATTTCAAATTCAGATTCTGAAGACACGCCTCTTGTTATGCCATTTTCGACTAGCCCTGATCGTGCAGACATGACATATCGATATTACGTAATACGTGATAAAATAGAAATGGGACAAATGGCATCAATTTTTTTTAATAAGTTTGGAATAACTCTATTCTATTTATGTTTTGCTATATATCTTTACGGAGATCTGAGCATATACGGAGCAGCTGTTGCAAAAACTTTAGCCGATGTCATTTGCACTTATCAGCCAGAAAATTTTACATGCAACTCTACGATACCAGATACTGAACTGTGTTGGAAAGAATTTGCTCTGGATCGATCAGATGCGTATAGGATATTTCTTGTATGTATATGCAGATAGAGATATCAGTATTTATTTTAACAATTACATATTCTTTTCTTACATATTACCATTTCAATTTATTTTTCAGAGTATATTTATATTATCACTTGGCCCTTTTGTATTCTTTAATATACAAAAGACTAAATATCTTCAACTGTTAACTTCGGGAATGCGATGGCTTGCATTCACTATCATGATTGTATATGCTTTGAAAAATTTAATCATTCATGGTGCACAAGGAAATCCTCCAGCTGCAAATATCATGGGTAAGTTTATTTACGTTACTAATTGTATTGCATATATCTACTTTTTTGACTGAAATAAAGTTGTTTTATATGTGCATTTCAGGTATACCTACTTTATTCGGTGCTTGCATTTATTCATTTATGTGTCATCATTCTTTACCTGCGTTGGTCGCTCCAATCGCAAATAAGTCTACTTTAACTCGATCTTTGGCATTGGATTATTTTTTAATAGCATTTTTTTATCTCTTACTGGCACTAACTGGAGCATTCGCTTTTGAACATTTGGACGATCTTTACACTTTAGATTTTAGCCCTCGTGGATCTGGAGATTGTTCCAAAAGTAACAATATTTTTATTATTCTTATAGAATATTTCTTATCGCTCTTTCCAGTATTTACTTTGAGTACAAGTTTTCCTATCATAGCTATCACCCTTAGAAACAATTTGCAATCATTGTTCCTCAACGAAGATACATCTTATTTTTGTCTTCGTAAAATTGTCTTCCCAATACTAGCGATACTGCCTCCATATATGATTGCTATGAGTACCAAAGATTTATCGATATTGGTAGGAATTACGGGATCATATGCTGGAGCAGGAATTCAATATTTAATTCCAACGTTTTTGGTATATTATGCTAGACAAAAGACAAATAGACTTATAGGTCTTGGTGTTGTTAATAAATTTGCAAGTCCATTCTCCAGTAATTGTTGGCTCATTTTTGTTATAGTTTGGGCTATTGCTTGCATGATTTTAGTATCAGTCAATTTTATACAAATTCATTTCTATTCTATAAGTGTACCTTTAGGATGAAAGATTCTTAAAATACTAAATCAAGAATGTAAAAGAAAAAAGAGAAAAGTTATATAATGGTTACATAATTATTTTGCTCTTAAGATTTGAATCCAGAGCATATCTAAAATAATATCATTGAACTTGAAATTGATTATTTGCAATATATAGAAAGGAAATTGTGATACTAATGATTTTAAAGTTGAAATTAAAATTATATTTAAAATATATAAAACTTTCAACGATAACTCTAAATTGAAGGAATGAAAAAAATGCCTTTAAAATAATAGCAAATAATTATTATTTAAAATTTAAAATATGTGATAGAAATAATCATAGAAGGTAGAACAATTGAATAATTGTCATTGATAATAAGATACCTTCATTTTATTCTCGTACTTTGGTACCGTTATCAATTTCATCAATTTTCACGAAAGAAAATATGGTATTAATAATGGTAATAAGAATACATTGTGTCACAATGTGTCACAGTAAACTGACAATACACTGGTACAAGTCAGGATTAATCTTGTACAAGCCAAATGAATAAGCTTAATTTAAGTTGTAAACTTTTGTATAATATATTTATCTTTTGTATATTTTTATTTGGTAGAGAATATGTCTCTTGATACAGTTTTTACTGTACATAAATGTCTTTCAAATAAGTGATATTTAGTGGCCAACTAATATTTTGTCCACTATTTTAAACGGTATGAAGGTATATCTCAATATGTAGACTTGTACAGCAAATAGATATTTAAAAATATTGAAGGCCTATTCAGTATATGTTATTAAAAAAAGAACTTATTTTAACAATTTTCTAGCATACTTTATTCTTTATGCGCACAGAAAGAATTAGGCAGATTAAATGGCTATTATTGTTGATTATAGAAATTTGATTTGTATATCACAGAACATATGTATATAATATATAACTGCCAACAAAATATTCAGAATATACCTCTCATACCGTGTACCTGTACAAAAATGTATTATGTAAAACATGAAATATATATACATATATTTTCTAAGAATAAACGAAAAATAAAGAATTTACTATATAAATTTATTTTGATTTATTTTTATATATATATAGAGTGAAAATTTAATCACTTCAAATTACTCGAAAATAACTTGTTGTATGAAAAAATTTTTCAAAGAAAAGTTTAAGTTCATCAAAGGGAATATGATTTTTCATTAGCTTTTTAACAGGTAAAGCAAAGGATATATGAAAATCAATTACATTTTTCTAAAGCCTAAAATTACAGGTAACTTCCCATTTACATTTAAATTTTCAAAATTTTTCATTGGCAGCAAAGATAAGGACGTGACGTTTACCATAAAAAGGTATGAACTTATAATTTTCACGCAATATTTATAACAAATTTTATCTGCTTTCTGATTACAATTAAATTGCGACTAGAAAGATTCATCATCACCAAACTGTATATTGTTAAAGCATACGACATAGAGATAATTAATATACTGTATTACATATATATTTTAAATTTAAAAGATAATAAAAGTACATATTTTAAAATTTGAATACTAGCGATTGATATTACCAAAATTATAATAAAATACTTATTTATATCACTGATGTTACTTAATTTCTCAATATTACTATCTCTGCCGAAGCAATACTGACTTTTACGAAGGTGAATTTCTTTTATACATGTTTTAATCGATTTTGAACAGTCCAACGTTTAAATGATATTACCCGCATGTTATGAAAAAAGTTTTTCATTTGAATGTTTACAAAAATGTCGGGCAAAGATAACAGCAAAGTTACAGCAAACAGTTCGGCAAAAATTAATTTTAAGTAACAAATAAACTAAATTTACTCGTTATTCACAACTAGCAAATAAATAATTAATGTTATTCGTAATTATATTCTGTATATACATAATATATTCTAATATATTATAATATATTCTGTACATACATATTTCTATTTATTCATATTTATACTTACATGTATATCTATACTTAGCAGAACAAATTTTAACACGAATAGATTTCTGTAATAGTCTAACAACATAAGGTGGCACAGTAAAAGCATTATTTTATTTGCATCTTTACAACCCGATCGATTAATGACTATTAAAGTTTGTTTTCCTAAATTGTAAGATATCATACAAATCATTGTCTCTGTATACAGTCATTATACTGGAGCACATCTATTTTATACAAAAAAATTAAAGAATTTGAAATATGAGTCATTTCTTCTTGATTTTATAATTTTTGTGAGCAAATAGACTAGACTAGACACTTTGGGTTATCAGAATAAGAAAAAGAAATATTTGAGCACATAGACATTTCGATAGATCTGTTATGTTTAACAAAAATTCAAAATATTATGTAATGAAAGATAATAGATTATGTATAACAAATATACATTAGATTAAAATTTACAATCATTTACAATATACAATGTAAAATAAATTAAAATTTACTTTGTACAAAAAATATTAAACATATCACATAAGTGAATATCCCAAAGTGAATATGTGTATCATTAATTGACCAAAAAATTTAAACAGGCTTATGATAAATTTTTATGTGATAATTATATATATATATATATTTTTTTTTTTTTTTGCTGATATCGAATTCGATTCTTATTTTCTTCATTTTCAAATCACAACTTATGAAATTTGTACCAAGCTGAAAAATGGCACATTATGTTAAATAAATAGCACGATGCTTATGCAATGGAAAAGCTTTTTCCTGGAGGTTTTAAAGCTAAAATGCTTATGCTTATACCCCATTCTTTTTTGGTCGTCAGTCTTTAATTGTACTACAGGTTTTTGACTAAAACTCGTTATAATTTTTGAAGACCTATCTAATTATTTAATATAGAATATTTTTGTTTTACAGAAGTTGTAGATACGTTACCATTAAAATCTTTTGTAGTTATTTTAAATTGGAGTCAATTTCAATAAATGTTAGATTTTAAGATATGTCCTTCATTTCTTATTGATTACCAAACTTAATTTGCCTTATTTTTTCTTTTTTTCTTTTCTAATCAGCATTTATTAATCATAAAGTTGCGTAAATAAAATTTGTAATGATATAAACGTATGTCTTTTGTTCATGATATTAAATTGATTAAGAATTTCTCCGTACAAACAATATGCGAGTCAAATATTACTTTCATTAACATCTGTTATTACACACAACATTTAATCAACTGCGATTTATATAACTTATTTATGTTACATCAGAGCAGCATTTAATTTGATTAGTTAACGTAGAAATTTGAAAGCTTTAACAATAGGATACTTTCCTCATTTTCATTCAATTAGGTCGTTATTCATAATTATTCAAATATGGACAAGGTGCGTCATTATGATCGACACATTCTATGACAGGGTCGTGAGTGCTATCCCACATTCCTGGGCCGCATTGTCGACAAAGTCCTGCTAATGTGCACGGTAAACGTACAAGTTGACGAAAATGATGAAGTAGGCCTCTTGCCTTTCTTAATATAAGATTTCCATCCATATACATAGCTAAAGAACTAAAATGCAATAGCATTTCATCGGTTCTCAGGTCTTGAGCTATCACATCATCCGCATAAACGCACATTATGGCAAGGCAAAGAAAGAGATGAAAATGGTCGGTTAAATAATTTACCCAACAAGCTTCCCACATTACTAACGCTACTTCGGTAGGAAATTCGCGTTTTAAACATCTGTAAAAAATATGTATATATATATATATATATATATATTACTAGAAATAATTCTACATACAATTTTAAACTTTTAAAATGCTTATAAAACTTTGTATTTACAATAGTATCCATCTATGACAAAATAGAAGTTCCAAGGCATCTGTATGTTTTTGAAGATGTGCATAAAAATCTGGTACCATTATTCTAACTAATTCCCTTAAGTAACACAAATTTCTGTCCATATCTACATCAGTAGGCGTACACACGGCGACAGATCTTTGCATTAAGCCAGCAAAGCACCAGAATGCTTCGATTTCGGAATTAAGCTCAGCCAATAAAGGGGCCAATAAGTCAGACATACCTTGAGTATATCCTAATCGAGAATTATAAACTGCATAGTTTAATAGAATATTTCTGGAAAAAAAGATAAAATGCGATATTACAATATTATATAATAATAAACTCAAAGATTAATTAATTATTATTACAGAAAACATACTTCATTATTTCAATATTTGGATTATCCTCCCCGGCATAATAAGGGTTTCCTCTGTCGGTACGAACTACATCTTTTTCTACAATACACACCACATTCCTCCAAAAATGTTCTGCTTGTTCCGGGCCCATACTCAGTCTACGTTTTTGTATTTCTTCATACTCCTGTCTACGAATGGCATCAATTTGTTCTCTATCCTCATAGGTACTTTGATACGAATAACAATGAAGCAGGAAAGGCCAAACAATTTTCCTCAATGCAGGTTCCAGTCCACCAAAAAATACTCCTTTACGAAGAGCAAGATCATCCTCTACCTGACCTCTCTCATTTAATAAATCTTTCCAAGCTAGAGATGTAATCATTGGTACTTGCCCCTCTTCTGGATGCAGTTCATCACGACTTACCTCTGGTCTGCATACCATGAAATGCCTGAATCACACAGAAAAGTTACAAAAAGTCTTTAATAAAACACTGATTCTTCTTTCGTTAATTAGATGCTACTACCTGTACGGAAGTGTCTCCTCGGCGTCTGTATCTAAGCGAGGATAAAGCAACTGATGCCACTGATGTAAAGTCGCTGCCAATCGATCCAATCCACCATGGTGGAAATGCAGAATCTTATACTGGCTCTCTCGACTTGCAACGACAAGTTGACCAGAGGTACAAGCAGGATCAGCGAAAAACAATCTTAAGGATCTCATTTCACTGAGATCTACGGAAAATCTTCTACACCTGTGCGCTCTGCGCAATGTCACCGGCGAGGCTGTTGCACTTTCAGGAAATGTCAGATTATGCTGTAAAGCCAGAAGTTCTGGTGATCTCATCCATGATGGAATTTCTTCAGCTACGGGGAAAAAAAAAATCAATTTTGACACGTTGATGATAAATTATATATTAAACATTCGTCAGGTGAAATTGTCAGAAAAGTTATTTCCTCTTAGATTTCGATCATTTTCGGATACGTTGCAGGCATCGATATTTTGATGACCAATTTTTCAGTGACCTGGTTTCCGAGATATTCGCAAAAAATTAACCAGTACCAGGACATTGAATTCTGTCCATATGTGTGCATCATACTTTACGTTATAGAACAGAAAATGACACCTTTTGTTCGGAAAATAATTTATTTCACGCAAACGTTGCATCAAAGCCTAAGAGAGACCAACCCAAGCCCAATATTGACGATACTCGTTGTTAATTGAGTTTACAACACAGAATAACATTTGTTGCACTTTGCGAACGTGCAATTGAGCTCGTTAAATTTTCACTTATACGCATCGTAAGTCACAAACAAAAAAATATGAATTAGGAAATTTGAGTTAGTTTATTGTACTGACACTGACACGTACACTACTATGCACGCATCGATCATAGGCAGTAATTCATCGTAATAGTAACAGCGACAATTCTTCGCGAATATCTCGGTAATTAAAAGCCGGCCGCCGTTTTGTACGAAAAGAAAGAAAGTTGTTCAAAATGAAAAGTTGTCGATGTATGCAAAATATCCGAGAATTAGGTAAAATCGAAGAAGGGAGTAGCTTTCTTGCAATTTCATCGAATCAATCAATCGAATACCTTCCGAGGACACGCCGACAGACAAACTACACGTGGAGGTTAATGACATGCTACGGCTCTTCAGGCTGGCGTCATCGCAGTTAGGATATTTCAGTTCCTCGTCGACGGCAGTCCCCCCGTCGTTTTCGCGCGATTCCGCGAGTTTTTCATCTCTGCCGTGTTGACTCGCGTTGTGCTTCGAGCCCAGAGAAGACTGCGAACGAAGTTGATTCAAACTGATGCTGCGATCGCTTCCCTCCTCGTGTATCGCGGTCGACGAACCGTGATAGTTCGTAGTTTGTAGCCGATCGACACTTATGCTCGGTGTTTCCTTGGTTTCTGTTCGGTGATCGCACGCGCTCACCCTGTCGTCGTTCTCGAGGCGTGCAAAAGGGCCCCCTTGCGGCAAAGGGCCCCCTTGCGGCAAAAGGCCCCCTTGCGGCAAAGGGCCCCCGCCGGAGCAAACACGTTCGCAGTCGCCGCAACTCACCGGCTCCTTCACCTCCAAACAGACGTCCACCTTCTCGCTGGTCGTCGTATTATTCTCGTACTCGCATTTCACAGTGTCGCAGATCTCCTCCGATATCAGCGAACGATGATGGGAGCTTACGTCGATCACGTCCCGGTGCGAGGCGGCACAGTCTTGAGGCGGCTTTCTCGCGCTCAGGTTCTCCAACGTGGTCGGGTGTTTGCGAAGCGTGCTGTTCGGTATCCAACTGAGGTGCAACGTCGGCACGTTCGTGCTCTTGTTGAACCTGCAGGTTATGGCCATGTAACCGGGATGATGCACCACGTCGGAGTTCTGTCTCATCAGCGTCGGCGGGTGAACGCACACGTTGTTCTTGCAGAACAACGCCTCGCCATCCTGGTACATGGTGCGCCGACTGTCCTGATTACAGTCGCCTAGAATGTAACTGCTTGCCCTTTTCAGGATATTCGGCAGAGGCATCTTCTTCGCTCGGGGCACACCGGCGCGTGCAAATCATCTAGTTAATTTTCGTTCGACACACTAGTGCTGCGACACAACTTCTCTCGATCGAAGCTCTTCTCGTCTTCTGCGAGAATCGTCAAATCTCACGAGTGACAATTGTCGAAGCGTGGATATAAGCAAGGGATATAACGCGGTGTCGTGAAACAGATCGATTGCACGAATACAATTCTTGTCCTTTATGTTGTGACAAACACGATATTCACGTGCAGGGTTCCAACTTCACTGTTCCTTCGCCTGGCAAATAAACTCGACGAACATCTACGGAGTGTTTCATGGTTTTACAGAGAGCATCGGGAACTTCGTGGCGCAGAAGCGCGCGAATAGACCTGCATCGAAAATGCTACAACGAACTGTGATTGCTCCTCCTGAACGTGTAACGTTATCGTATATCGTCGTTGCGTGCATGTTATTATCACGTCAATTAGCATTGATGCACGCACAGGGCCGATAAAACGTGTACACGCATATGGAGGAAGCATGCATCTCAATTATTTAAATCTCTCTCTCTCTCTCTCGTTTTACCTGCTTTTTTTCTGTTCTCTTTTCTTTTTTTTTTTTTTTTATTACTCTCGATTTACGAATTTACTCTTCTCTTCGATGGCCAGATAATCGTCGTCAGGACTCCATTGTGTTTTTGGAATCAACTTACGGGAAAACAAAATTAATCGAACTTTCACTTGAATGGATTCATGAATGAAAGATGTATCATCGGCCTGCACTCGTCGTAAACGTAGATATTAATCGAACTTTGAATGAAAATCCGTCAGTTATTTTCGTGAAACGGGGAAACGTTTGTTACAATCACTCGTGACGAATCACTGTTGCACGACGTTCGTTATTTATTTCGTTGCACGATTTCTAACGAATAAACGAATCTGATGTCAGCCTGCTTGGTACTATAGTAAAACGTGTTTGCCAACAGACAGAACACAGATGCCCCTTATCCAGGATCAATATTTCCATCTGATCGTGAACCTGGTGGTTGGCTTACTATCCAAGCCGCCGACATAACGTTGTCTAGCGTTGTACATATGGTTTTTATTGATTTTTCTTCTCAACTTGAGTTTGAATTATTCGCTCTCGATTTCATAAAACGATTGAACGTTGCCTTCTTATAATCTCGTTCGCAAGATACTTTCACGATTGCAATTTTTGCGCTTTTCCAACTTATTAAAGATTGTTTAAAGTAATATAACTTTATAACACGCGTCGAATAATTTCGTAATTTCGTTTTGTTAAATTATCCGAAGGCATTCAGAAGTGAAATGGTACATTTATGCGTCAAAGATAATTTTTATTACCTTTTTGAAACATTTTCTTTTTTTTTTCTATAAATACCAATACAAAGAGAAACAAAATTTTCCTCGTCAGATATAAAAGATGCATGACGTACAATTATCAGTAACAATGAATCGTGATAAATAAACAACATGTAAAATATATTACTGATGATTAGGAACATTTAAAAGTATTCGAAATATTTATGTTCATTTGATGATGTATGTTTCTTCATTAGTGAAGAATTAATACTATATCACAGATAAACACGTGCATATAAATCAATGTAATTCATAATTGAAAAGTATTTCGTGATTACTGTCTAGCGCTAATACCGCTTTAGGTCCACGTTTTAAATATGAGATTGTGGAATATGCAGAGAAGTGAAAATCTTCTTGTAAATAACCATTTACAAGTAAATATCCTATTACACTCTCTCCTGATTCTCTTGTAAATTTTGGGATTGGCACAGAAGATACTCTCAATGTTGGTGCACCCTTACCGTACCAGGCATCTATAAGCTTCAAGGCGGTTAATCTGGTTTCACTTTGTACCGCCTTGGTCATGATCTGATATAACTGTCTGCAATAAGGAGCTATATTCGCTTGTTTACTCTCTTTAGGTTTTCGACAATGATCACACATCTCTGCGCAATCACTTCTAGTCCAAACTTCCTCAAAGTGAGTCGCGATCAAGCTACGTCTACACGACGTTTGATCTAAACAATAGGCTAGCATTTTATACAAATTTTGTAAACCAACTTTATCTTGAAACACCATTGTGCTTAATTTAAATATATCTAACAGCCTATATAATACTATAGACACAGATTTCTTTCCATCTCTGCCTGCGCGTCCACTTTCTTGATAAAAGTTTTCCATTGATTTTGAAATGCAGTGATGAATGACAAATCTGACGTCTGCCTTGTCTATGCCTAATCCAAAAGCAATAGTGGCAACTACAGCTTGGTACTTTCCTGATACCCACTTGGAATATACTTCTGATCTATAGTCTGCGTCTAACATTGCATGATAACATCCAACTTTCAAGCCTAGTGCTCTTAAATCAGTTGTCAATTGTTCTGCATCTTTGATAGTAGTTGTATAAATTATTCCAGACTTATCTTTGAATCTATTTTTCAGTAGATTTTCTATCATAGCTAGGCATGTATCTTTATCGGTTGGTTTCCGCCGTACTTCATAGTATAGATTTGGTCTGTTGAATGTAGCTCTTAAAACTAAACAACCTTGGATATCTAACATCTTTTGAACATCCACGATAATTTTGGCTGGTGCAGTAGCTGTTAAACCTAGGATTGGTACGCCTGGGAACATAGACTTCAAGATTCCTAAAAATTTGTAATCAGGCCTGAAATCATGGCCCCATTGACTGCAACAATGCACCTCGTCTATTGCAAAGCGGTCTAAACGTTTCATTTCAAAGGCTTTCTGCAATTTGTTCATAAAACGATTAGATTTTGCCATGTACTCTGGCGTAACGTAAATTAATTTAACGTCAGACTTCTTGTCAATCAATGCATTCATTATAATTTTCACGTTTTCTTTGTCACATTTGGCGCTCAACATTCTAGCTTTTACATTATGTTTTTGTAAACCATATAACTGATCTTCCATTAGCGATAGCAATGGTGACACTACTATTGTAATACCTTTGCTAATAACAGCGGGTAACTGATAACACAAACTTTTGCCTCCGCCTGTAGGCATAATTAGAATAACATCTTCATTCGACATAACTGCATTCATAGTTGGCAGTTGTAATTCCCTTAGCTTGTCTATTTTGAAAACATCCTTCAAAGCTTTTTTCAGATCTCTCGACCAGCCGAAATCTTCCTTGTTCCAATTTCTTTTCGAAACGGAGAGGCTCTTCTTCAGAAGCGCGTGGTCTTTCAATTTTTCTTTACGTTGAGTTAAAATCCTTTTACGGTCTTCGAGCTTTTGCATTTCATTTTCAATCTGTTTCAATTCATAATCAATAGCGGCAATTTCATCCTCTTCAATGTCTGTAACAGGAAATCATAATTTTAGAAACATGAACTGTAAATGCATGATAAAGAGTAGACACGTACAAATAGACTGACGTAGATAAGAATAAACGTAACAATAATAATAAAACACTTGAAATTCGTTTGTCTTTGAAAAATATTTCCAGAGGAAGTACAAACCTTCACTTTCATTGCCTATAGTTATAACTTCTTCTGAGTTGCACGCAGACATTGTGAATAAAGGAGATATCTGCATACGGTAATAGTAAAAAATATTTCTTTATACTTTCCTGATAAATAAATACAAATGTTGTTTAAATCATGTTACAGCACAGAATGTACGTATAGTCCGTGTAAACGTTACCTGTGCAACCTAACCTAATCTAATCAACAACCGACGCTTTCTACAAGTACATTATTATCGTGCCGATCAGCTGAGGTCAGTTGTTCTGGCAGTACTGCGTAGAAATCAGGCAAGTAACGTCGTACTTAGTGTTTGGTATTAATTAATTTATCGCATCACAAAGTATCTGATCCGGTCTTACTATTATGAATATAGTAGAAAATATATTTAGTGCAATGCATCGTGCTTGTCCCACTTGGCTCGAAAATACATTTATATCACTGTACTTTAAGGGTATCTCTTTTTCTTATCTAAGTTTTTAATAAATTTATGCATATCTCCTCATTTTATCAGGTTTGTCGAGGTTTCGACAACGTTAGGATCTTGGAACTTTGAAATTTCCTTTCTGTTAGGAAGATTTCATGTTTAAAAAACATTACTCTCTGTGATATAAAATCAGATGTTTTTAACGTGAAACATTTCTCATGAAGTATAATTGGAAAATAATAAGCTTTTCATATTTGTAAGATATATCCAAATATACAATATTCAAGTGTTAAAATTGTTTATATATTTGTTTCATTTATTTTACTCTAAGACTGTTTTACAAATATTTTGCAATATATTTATATAAATGTCATTCTTTATTTGGTTATTAGACATGAAACATTGTTAAATATTAAATATTGTACACCGTATGGCAGTAGAATTTAATTTAGAATTCTCAGTACAGATTTCGTTGTTTTGTTTAATCTAAGATTTATATCACTGATATTGCACATGTAATAAAGATAAGGAAGGAACTAATAGTAGCTTAAGTTTTATATGATAACAAAGATCATAAGTTTTAATACAGCGCACATATGTTTTATTGTACGAGTTAAACTTTTGGGTATAAATAATTATTACATTCAGATATCTGTTTAACGTTAAATATTAGTAAGTATTAGTTTTGTTTCTTCCTTTTAGCCAAAAGTATTTCAACGAATGGTTTTTATGCAAAACATTGTAATTCTGCAATAATAAAACAAGACAATATGAAGGTCCAAATATTACCTGCACTCCAAGATAATTACATGTACTTAGTAAGTATCTCTATGCTTTTTCCATCTTCAGTTATTAAGTTTATTTATGCTTTCTAAATTCTGTAACTTTGCAAGATTATTGATGAAGCATCGCAGGAGGCTGCAATTGTGGATCCTGTGGATCCTGAAAGTGTTGCGTGTGCAATTCAACAAAATAACGTGTGCTTGACAAAAGTTCTAACCACTCATCACCATTGGGATCATGCTGGAGGAAATGCAAATTTGTGCAAGAAATTTAATAATCTTCAAGTGTATGGAGGAGATGATAGAATAGAGGCACTTACGTGTAAAGTAAAGCACAATGATACTTTCAACATCGGAAGACTACAAGTTCAATGTTTAGCAACGCCATGTCACACCAGTGGTCATATCTGTTATTATATCACAGGAGATCAAGATTCTCCAGCAGTTTTTACAGGTACAAATATAAGTTATGTATTTATTCATTTGTAAATTAATTGGAGGATAATGAACATTAATATACAGGTGATACACTTTTCGCTGGCGGTTGTGGTAGATTCTTTGAAGGTACCGCAGAGCAAATGTATAAAGCACTTATAGAGATTTTGGGATCACTACCTAATGAAACTGTAAGTACATAATTGTAACTACATTTCTATATAAAATGGTCTCCAAAGGTGAAAAAAAATATACATTTTATAGAAAGTATACTGTGGTCATGAGTACACAGGAAATAATTTAAAATTTGGGAAACACGTGGAGCCAGAAAATGAAGCAATTCGTCAAAAGATAGAATGGGTTCGTATACAACGCGAAAAGAATAATCCTACTGTGCCGAGTACTATTCAGGAAGAGAAATTAACAAATCCATTTATGCGAGTTCACGAACAATCGGTTATGGATCACACTGAACAAAAAGATCCAATTCAAACTATGGCATTCCTTAGAAGGGAGAAGGATAACTTTAAAGCATAAATTTATTACTGTTACAAAGAAATCAGTGATAGATGCTACATATAATGTTCTTCCTAAACAATTTTTATTCATTTTATTTATAAAATTTTACTCCAATTTTCTATACATAAATATTGACATATGTGCAAATATACGATTATAAATTACGTATTTATAAATATCATTTATCTTAAAATACAAGTACTATGTTATATTTAAAGACATATGATTTGGCGTATCTTCCGATTTTTTATTATAAATTTGCATTTCGGCAACATATTTTTCTTTGGATCGTTCATACATGTCATAATATACCTGAAGAAATATATATATATATATATCGTAAATATTTTAATTCATACATTAGAAAAACGTACATGACTCGTTCGTCAATACAAACCTTTTTGTCTTCTGAACTAAGAGATTTCCAAGTAGTTGCAAGTTGTCTGGTGAGCTCTTGCTTGCTTGGTTCTGGCTCTCCGGCTAACCGTTCCATAACACGAGGTCTTTGCTCCTGACAGAATTGAAAAAATGGATTTGCTGGCCTTTTCGGAGCATTAGGATCTGTTTTTGCACCTTTTCGTTTTGTTCCTTTTTTAGTTTTCTCTTCTTTAGAATTATTAGTGGTGGCTTTTGGACCTTTCTCTGGCTTAGGCGTTATTTGAAATACATTGTTTTCTTCAAGAACTCCCATAGGTGCTTCTCGCCAGCGATCACCATGTTGATCCAAACGATCAATTAGAAATCTAAAATACAAAAATATATTTCAACAAGATATGCTACTGGCATCAAATGAGTAATGAACTAGATGGATTACTTATTATTTGAGAAACAAACAACAAGTGAATTTGTAGTAGCATCCAATATATAACCTAGAAATTGAACTAACTTTTTTTCCTTTCTTGTACGTTTCAGAAGTTTTCTAACATGTTGGATACGATAAACTAATCTTTCATTTTCCTACAATTAAAAAGAATGGATAATTTTCATCTCCTACACATAACTAAATCGCTGTGCAATATACAGAATACTAAAATCAAACATAAACCTGTTGTAAAACTTCACACCTATCTAGTAACAATTGATATTTTCGTTTATAAATGTCAAATTCTTCTGGTTCGACGTCGTATTCTGATTCGTCTGACATTTTAATTGCACTTTTTAGTTAAATAAAATCGATATTTTTCACATTGTTTTTACACTATGTCCACAGGTTTAGCACATTTATTTACCATAATACTGCAGTAATATGATAGATGACGCTAGTATAAATATTTCTTATCACTAAATTAATATCGAACTCTATCGTTTTATATTGATAATATAAATGAAAAATACATTAATCATATTATTAATTTCTAGAAGTTGTAACGTTCTTTATTAACTTAATAAACTCACTGAATTCCTTTGTTTTATTTGATTCCGTTGTATTTTAGGTTAATCGAATTTAAAGCTGCAAAAATTAGGGCAATCTACATAAATAGATGTAAACTTTACTGTTATTTATAATGATAAAAACCGTGGTCTTTAACATTGATAAAGCCTTAAAAAGTTGTTTCTAAAAATTTACAAAACACATACATTAATAGCAAAAAGATACATAAGTAATAATAGAGTGGCTTATTATTGTATCATTAAATACAATTAGCAAACTTTACACTGTTTAAAAACTTGTATTTATAATCTCGCAAGAGACAAGATACCGTGAGAATTGAGATAAACAGTTAATTTACACATGTAGGTACAGGAAAGCAAAACGTTCTGCTATTTCAAACATTACTATTTATACGCCGAAAACAATTAGTTATCAAACTCATTGATAATATCTAACAAAAATTAAAGTTGCGCATTTCAATAATATAATCCTATTATTTTGGACATTGGTACGAAACGTAGAAGTATCATCATTATTATGTAATCTGTTCTTTGTATTTAAGATTGTTTCCCAGTTTGAACAGGAAGAAAACTGCAAATCAAATTACTTGCATCGCTTGAATAAGTTTGGATGTAAAGAATTTAAAAAAAAAAGAGAGAGAGAAAGAATAGAAATGCGTGCGGTTTACAATGGCATTTGTATTTCTTCCGATTTTTTCCCCTACTTTGGCACCCTAGAGTGCGCCGTCCCTGCCTCTTAAAGCGACCAATGAAAGGTCGCGAAAGAAGGGTTGCGTCGACACACATGCGCAACTAACTAATCGCAATTCACCCTGGACTTGAGGACACGGTCAAAACACATATCGCTCTCCCTGTCGCGTTATACTTTCTTTGATACTTCGCTTCTCGAAATCTCGCGTTTTTACATTCCAGTGTCAAGTCGCAGAGCCGTGTGCCCTGCTTTCTTTCGTCCGCCAGCAGTCCATTGTCGCTCGTTTCCACCTCGGTTTTCGATACCGATAATAGTTTCCCTTCAGGCGTGCTTGCTTATTTTTCGTGTGCTGTTGCTGCAACTTTGTCTATCTCTTTTTTTTTTTGTCCTCTTTCGGTCAATTCTCGGCTCGTTAAGCTTGTTGTTTCCCGCGCGTACTATGGAGTGTGTCGCAGTTTTTTAGCATTCGCTCCAGCTTGCCAGGTCGACTTCCGGTAAGTACCTACCTATGAGCGCTAGGAATAGTTCTTGCTCGTCGGCGAGCACCGCGTTGCAACACACGTTTCATACACGATTTAGTCGCGTGCGTAGAAACGGGTAGGAAGGGACAACTTAACGCAACACGCGCGTGCGAAAGGGCTTGCTCGCTGAGATCAATAGCGGCCATTGCGGTTATGGTAACACGATCAGCTGATCAGCTGATGCTTATTTTGTTTACAATTATTGTTATCTCTACCGTGGTTAATCGTACCCGTTAAATACAATTGAATTCATATTCTTGTCATTCTAAGCAATATACATTTATACTACCTATCGTAGGCTTGGAATTCACAGAGTTTCAAGTCATCCTCAGAGTGGATTATACATTACAATAATTGGAATAAAATATCTCCTCGCGTTTAGCTCGATCTGTAGGGGAAGCAGTTCTTGCAAGTTAGAGTTTGCCTCGAGATTTGTTTTCACCTGTCATCTCGTAACAATTGAAATAAGTTAATAAAATCTCGTTGCTCGAAATAGTCGCGAAGTTACCACGACGGTTACTTCATGACATTTAACGGCTTCCTGTTAAGTTTAGACGCGTTTATATTTGTATCGCCGGTTCGGTATGATTGCTCGATGAAGAGATCGATGAAGAGCGACGAATTTCATTTCTCTGAGACTTCGCGTCGACAACACGCAAACTGTCGGTAAGAATGTGCAGGCAAACGCGAGCGAGTCATTTAATTGGAGACGATCGTGATATAACGCAATGTAAATTCACCGTTGCGTATCAAAATCTGTTGATACATCGCAGCCTGCATTATCGATTTATGGATAACTCGAGTGTTCTCACTATTTTAAGACACCATCGATATAACGCACGACGACATAATGTAGGAACAGGAATTTTTGTCGATGCTTCATCTTGAACGCCAGACGAAAGGATCGTTTGACCTCTCGTTTTGCAACATCGAGTCGCGCTCGTTTATGGTCTTCGACATGGAAGAAAGAGCGAATTTGTAATTCTATGAAACTACAATTCGAGTTTTAAGCACAATTTCTTTAAATCGACAAGTGCAGATTATGTGTTTATGCACGTTAATTTGTAGAAGATAAAGATTACTTTAAAAATAAAACTAAGAAATATTACTAAGAGTACTAAAGGTTACAATAAAAATTGAACAGGGAAATCAACAATTTCTCAACCGATATATTGATACTGGAAACCATGAAGATTCAGGCTTTGCACTGCTTCTTAGTTTCTTGGAATTTTAGTTTAACTTAGTTTTAGTTTAGATTAATTATCAGAGAGAAATATAAAATACAAGATAAAATTAAGTATCGTAAATTTTTGTAATACGTGTTATACCTATGATACAAATTATTACAGTCATCTGTGATTATTTCACCATTTAAAGGTTAGGTATCGTTCGAATAGTTGCAACATTGCACGTACAGTCTTCTTGTAGAAAAATTTTCTAGAGAAATTCTTAAATACTTGGCACGTCATTACATAAAATCTTATATACAATTATTCCGTATGCATTTATTATTTAGCAGTTAATTGAAACAAATATGAATTTACGTATCGTTGCGATTTAATCTTGTATTCTTTAGGTGTTAATGCTATATATTAACACCTGAAGAATATATATATATATAACTATATATAACGTGTATGAATTTTTCCCTGGAAAAATCTTAGCTGAAATTTAGAAAAGAATTTACTTTTAATTCTCAGCTTTGTATATTAAATCAATTATTCCATTTACAAATGTATGATTTTTATTAGCTTTGCGCGAAAATTTTCTCTTTCGCTCCATTTGTTTATTAAAATTAAAAGAAATTCATTTCCTTCAATTTCTTATTATTATCTTGTTATTATTTTTCTTTCCTTTAATTTTCACAGGATAATGAATATATTATCCTATGTTTTTCATTATTCATTAATGATGAAAAAAAAATTTTTATTATTTATTTTATTATTCTATTATTTTATTATTTATTTTTTATTTTAATAAAATTTCTAATTTATTTTAATATTCTATTATTTTATCATTTATTTTATTATTCACAGACATCGTTGTATATATTCTTCATTATCTTTGGTATAAACGTTCGATTATAATAATTAACGATAATTTGCCAACTAATTAGATTTAGAAAAGAACTTGCGGCATTATCTAAGTTTAACATACTTCGATATTTTTTTTTAACACAGATGGACAACGATCGTGTTTTTCGTGTCAAGTACTCGAATAATTATCATTGAAATTTCGTCAGCGCGATCATTGACATAATTAATCAATGGAGGGAGCACGTTCCTAATTCACCTTCTTCTCCTCTCTGGAAATATAAATATAAATATACTACTACACGGTATATAATGCATGTGCCTACTTCGTGAATTGTGAGTAGTGGATGAACGAAAGCCCTTTGTTTCAAATTCGTACTTACACACGATAGCTCCAGTTTTGTACGGTTGTTGATGAGAAGCTCAAGCGATATTTGAAAATTCCAGAGAATTGTTCTAAGACGATATAATAGAAGAATAATTCGCTCGTCGAATTTCTGGGAAGAGATATGTAATGATTTTTTTTTTCATATTCAAAAGAAATATTCAAGCAACTTTCATATACTTCCTTTTATATTTTTTTTATACATTTATATATTCCTTTTATATTTCAATATTGGGCTTTTATATTTTAAATTTGATTGATTTAATAATATCTTATTTAATAATATCCAATTGTAATATTTTATATTTTAAATTTGATTGATTTAATAATATCTTATTTAATAATATCCAATTGTAATACTTTATATTTTAAATTTGATTGATTTTTTCATCGACTGGAATAGGATGTCCCTTTGAATATATTTTGATACTATTATATATCATAAAAATAGTATGAACCTCAATAAATAATTCTCATATATTCTTTTTATATTTTAATATTGGGCCAATTTGATTGATTTTTTTCATCGACTGGAAGAGGATGTCCATTTCATGCTATTATATATCATAAAAATAGTATAAACCTCAATAAATAAATCTCAGTATAAACTAAACAATAATAAATCATGAAGAAAGTCGATCGATAAACATCGTTCGTATAATACTAAAGTTCCATTAATTCCAAATACCATTTAGAGTATAATAATTTACATTATTATAATATTATTTAACTTGTTTCGATATGTCGAAATAATAAGTTACTGCAAGATAATTAAACGATGAAATTATATTCGATGAGAAATACCTGAAATATTCGAGCATCTTTCATACATTTCCTTTTATATCTTTTTTATACATTTATATATTCCTTTTATATTTCAATATCAGGCCAATTCGATCCGAGTAACTTCGAAAGTATTCTCTGTGCGTTAACTTCCCACCAGGAGCTTAGAAAATTATTCATCACTGCAAATAATGTAAAACTTTCAACGAATTTAGCGAACGTTCGCTCGTTCGGGAGACGAAGATCTCCCTATTCCCTAACCGAAGGAGAGTCTCACTATGTAACAACGTGTCTCGCGCGATGCAAAGGTCCGCAATGCAGGCTTCTCGAGGGATCTTCGTGTTCTTTCCCGGCGAGGAAGAGTCTTTTTAAAGGTTTCTAACGTTCTCTCGTAGCCACGTGGCCTAATTATCCATTAATGTTTCGCGGTATTGTAACAGCACTTCGTTGAGTTCGGAATTTTCAATCTCGTCGAAGGATCAATTTCGTGCAAGAATTTCGTATCTAATACGATACTTGAGCTGTTCGCAAGGCGAAACAATGATTGAAACTTTACATTTCTCGAAATTTCAATGCTGACACGTTGGTTTGATCGATGACTCGATGATTTCTTATCGTTAACTCTGCTGCTCTCCTAGTAAATAAATTTCATATGCTCAACGCTTTTTACGAGTAGAAAATTTTCCTGAGTAGAAACAATGATTGAAACTTTACATTTCTCGAAATTTCAATGCTGACACGTTGGTTTGATCGATGACTCGATGATTCCTTATCGTTAACTCTGCTGCTCTCCTAGTAAATAAATTTCATATGTTCAACGCTTTTTACGAGTAGAAAATTTTCATGAGTAGAGAAGGGAAGATCCCTTCCGAAGAGGATCTGGATGGAAAGACGAGAAGCAGAAAAAAATATCCTCTTGATAATTAGCCTTGAACACCACTGAACATAAATGAAAATTCATTTCAGAAGCCAGTGTGATTATTCTAAGGATAATACGTATCATAGTATCATCTTACTTATAAATTTCCACTTATAAATGATCCATAAAATTTATACACATTTATATTTTATATTTATAGTTTATTTCAAAATGTAATAGCTTCTGTATCTATTGTTCAGGCTTCAGATTTATTAATTTAGTTTATTTTTGATATATATTACTTGAAGTCACATTGTATCTCAATTAGAAAGAAATGTTTCGAGGCTTTATTTGCCCGCTTAAAATTTAAATTCAATATTAATAATAGTTTTTCATCGTGCAAGTTTTAAATTAATAATTTCAATAGTTACATGTAGTACAGGATTACATTGCCTGCAATATGTATATTCTTATTCTGGAAATAATATATATTTTAAACCACTAGAACTACCGACAGTTAAGACGAGGTTATTTCTACCAAAATTATTTCGATTTCTAATGAATAAAAATAAAATAAAATTTATTATATTATTTCTTTAGTTATCACTGTAAAAAAGTCATTGCATCATTGTGGGTGAAAAAATTTTACACGTGAAATAGAAATTTTAAAATAAAATTGTAAAAC
>WIUT01002578.1:0-23159 GCA_010645135.1 Tetragonula clypearis | reverse complement strand
AATGTGTACATGTATATCTTGAAACATAAAAAATGTGTACATGTATATTTTCAAATATGATAAATGTGTACATGTATTTCTTCAAATGTAATAAATGTGTACATGTATATCTTGAAACATAAAAAATGTGTACATGTATATTTTCAAATATGATAAATGTGTACATGTATATCTTCAAACGTATACATGTATATCTCCAAATGTAACAAGTGTATGCATGCACATCTTCAATACAATCGTACAAAATGGTCAACAAATGTATTATCCAATAAAGCTTCCATAAAGTTTCTCGCGAAAAAAGAAAAGAAGAGAAAAGAAACGCAGTTACTTTTTCACCAACCTGATAACCGCATACGTAGCAATCCCTCGAGTGAAACGTCAAACTGATCAAACTAATCCGAGAAAACCAGCGAGGCAGGGGGGGGGGGAGGAAAACGATAGTCACCAGGCATGTACCAATCAGAATTGATACTACGTAGTAGCAGCCTACTACACGGACAGTCCGACGACATAATTGGCCGTCCTGACGGCAAGCGTAATCCTTCTGCATCCAGTGTGGCAATCGAGAGCGCAGCTTAACCAGAACCCACGACTTGATGGGTTCTGGTTAAGAGCACAGCGTTGACAAATGGAGTATAATCAAGGGTTTGCGTTTACCGTTGTGCGGGGCACCCACTTAATTGCTTGTAAACTATAGGCCGTGTTGCGGAAGTGCTGCTGCGCAGAGAAATCGCCGATCCGATTCCTTGCCCACAAGCTTCTGTTTCTACCATCGTTCCGTAAGGAAGAAATTTCATAAGTGAAATTTTCTTTTTTTTTTCTTTCTTTCTTTCTTTCTTGCGAGGTTTCGTCGAAGATCGACAAAAGTATCGCGGAGCTATGCCTCGAGAGAATCAGGCAACGCCTTTGCGTTCAGGAAAATTTCCCGCTATACACGGTGCGTCTTCTCCCACAAATTTCTGAGCTTTTAATCAGATTTTCGCTGGAATCTTTTCTTTCTTTCTTAAGAAACTTTTGGGAAAAAAAACACGACACGAAACACGCGTTGCCGAGTGATATTTCCTCGCACTTTGCGACAGGTAAATGCGACAAAAACAGAAATATATTTTCCGACGGTATTTTCCTTTTTCAATTTCGAGAACGTTCGTTCGATGTAATTTCGTAATTGCTGGCTGAAGATTAAGATGTCCGATCGTCCGCGGCAGATTTGTTTTCTCTCGCGTTGCAACGCAGCCGAGAATAAATTGTAAAAGAATCGAAATAATTGAACGGACATTCGACAAATGTGACGCACGTATAAAAAAAAAACGATTCGATTGCCAAAGACTTGGACGAAATTTCAAATATCCCCTCTCGACGCGAATCAATTTGAAATGGCACGGTAGTGTCGTCGTTTTATCGCCGTGGCGAATATATAATCGCGCACCTTACCCTCTCTGACAATGAGTTTTTCATTTTCGTCCGCGCGACGCGACGTACATATTTGTCAGTTGCACGAGCCCGCCGGTACGTTTTTGACGTTCGCGTCACGGTTCGATCGATTCCGAGATAAATTTCAATGAGCGCACAAATTTACGAGCGCACGTGAGCGCAGTTAATTTTCATACGAGCAGCCACGAGCGATAAATCCCACGAGCGTCGATCACCGCAATTATCCTCGAGATCGCGTCGTTTCGACGAACGAGAAACGTATCCAATATTGCAAATACGAATTATCGAAACGTGGGCCGCCCGCCCGCCCCCCCCCTCCCCTCGACTCTTCGTGTGGAAATTTTCGGGACGAACGTGGAAACGAAACTTTCGAGAGATCCAGAATATTCGTGCGATATTAATTCGTGCTTTTCTGAAGGGGACATCGTACGTAAATCCTCTTTTTATAAATTGCTGATCATTATAACGAAGCTATAAATTTGGCGTTGTATCGGGGATTTGGCCCGTAGTTGATGGTCGTTTTTTTCGATGAAAAATTTCACTTTGCTCAAGAGTTTTAAGGCAGTTTCGATGTATGATATAATTTAACAACAAGCACGTTAAATATATTTAATCTGGAATATCGTTTGTGTTATAATAAGTTAAATTATTGTCGATAGATGGTAGTGTTTGTTAAATTTGACGCTGTGATATAACGACGCAAGAAGAACAAAAGAATTTCAGAAGAAATTCTTCAAGCAGTTCTGAGTCGATTCACATAATTCGGAATAATTCACACAGGCATGTTATTGCTTCTAAACGAAAGTTTAGAAAAAAATGGAGAAGAATATTATTTTTCTGCAGATTGAAACTGTGCGTCGTTTAACTCTTGCATATTGTGCTTGGCTCTAGCAAACCTGCAACACGCGTTGACGATCGTTTCAAATTCGCAATCGATATCACATGTTAGAAAGATATAATCGACAAATACTTTTTCAATGCCACGTCATTTTATTCGAAGTGATTATGCTTCGTGAATAAATTGCTGGTGCGAAAAAAAGAGGTTTGTCGAGAGCAAAGGGTTAATTCTCAAATGTTCGAGTTACAAACGGGTGCTGCTATTTTGTATATTTAATTTCATTGATGGCGTGATATGTATCTCATTTGCCTAGTTTTCGCTATTTTACTATACTTTGTGCACTGCACCTTTATTTCGAGGTCTTTCATCTAATTGAAAAAACTCTATATTACCGGCAGTATCTAATATAAAGAAAAAAAATTCGATTAGGTCGTAGTTTTGAATCAATTTTTCTTTTTTCAATGGATATGTTACCTAAATTATTTTCATGTAATTTATATTACATATATTATATTTATATTATATATATATATTATATATGTATTATATCACATATAAATATCTTATTATATATTATATTTATATTACATATATTATATTTCTCATTTCTCGGCCAAGAAATTACAACCAATCGAAGGTTCCACGATAATTGAATCTGAAATTTTTTTTTTCGTATTATTTAATGATACGAGTTGAGAATTTTTTCTCTCGAAAAAAAGAAGATGGAGAGGCGGAGGGGAGGTAAATAAAATATCGACTATCGAAAATGAGTCAGTGGGGGGGGGGGATGGTAGCCGTTGAAAAAAAAAGCAAAAAAAAAAAAAAAAAGTAAAAACCCCGGTCGAGATATTATTTCCGGAAGGAAACTGTTTTGCCCGCGAGTGTACAACCGCGATAACGCGATTATGTTTTGTTCCGCGAAACGAACGGCGACCGCGATTGACTTTACGAGATCCGGAGTCGATATTGCGCCACGTCGGAATCGTGGAGAACTCGGCTCGACCGCGATCCCATTTCGTAGAGCCGAGGCTCGCTCTCCCGCTCGCCGTGGTTCTCTCTACTCTCTCTCTTTCTCTTTCTCTCTCTGTCTCTCGTCTTGGAAGGAAGACCACCGTGTCCCCGATCGACGATGACCACCGTATCGATCAACGACAACGTGGCCGTGGTCCGAAAATTGAATCAGTATCTCGGAGCGTTCGTCGGTAAGCTAACCTCTTCTCCGTCATTGTCAAATTAAATTCCCCTCACCCCGTACGACGTAATTCTATGAAAACTCGGTCGATGAGGCTTTCGATCAGCCTCGCGGCAGAGTTTTTAAACAGATTTCCTTTCTACTAAATCAGATCGGTTGCCGATCATGTATTTTAATATATTTTGCTTGCCCGTTTCTCTGTCATCGTGACGACAACGGTCATATATTTTACCATTGCTAGTATGTATTTACCCTGTTCGTAGCTCTTTGTGCGTGTTGTACCTTTATTAAAGGCAGCGTTTGTGCATTGAAAGATGTTTTATTTAATTGGAGAAACTCTGCGTTATACTCCGCGGCATTTAACAGGAAGAAAATTCGATTGTCCGTGAAACTGGGTTGGCTTCGTTCAAACGGGGTTCGTTTCCAAAACGGATCTTTTAAGAATTCAATAGATATCATTGCCTAGATATCTTGGCATTGTGTACATTGTACTTTTATTAAAGGCACGCTTGTGAAATTGAACGTTTCTTCGCTTAATTTAAAGACTCTGCGTTGTGTTGCGCAGCATTTGAAAAGGAAAATTCGATTGTCATTGGCACCGTTCGCTTTCAAACAGATTTCTCAACAATTCAGATAGATATTATGTTGTCTGAATACGTTGTGATATATCTTATTCGCTTTCTCTTCGCTATCGTGCTGTTTCGTGCATTGTACCTTTTATTTAGAGATTATTTCTGCGAACGCTTGTGAATTGCAAACGCTTTTTGTTCAATTCAAGAACTCCGTATTACTAGCAGTATCTATGTACGAAAAGAAAACAAATTCGATTGTCCGTGGAATTATTCGTTCGTTTTTAAACCAATTCTTTTTTCCCTTTTTTTTTTTTTTTTTTTTTTCTTAATTCAATAGATACGTTGCCTAGATATTTCGATGTAATTTATTTGCCTGCTTTTCACTTTTATTTGGGGAAAGCTCTTTCGCAAATTAAAAGCTCTTTTATTCAGTTTGAAAACTCTGTAAATGATATATATGTACGATACGACGAAAAAATTCGATTGTTCGTTCGTTGTTAAACAAATTTTTCAAGAATTCAGTGAACATGTTGCTCAAATGCGTGTTGATGATATACATTTTGATATATCTTATTTACCTGCTTCTCTTCGTCGTGGTACTTTGCGCACTGTACCTTTACTTAGAGGCCTCCGCGAGCACGCGTCTGTAAATTGAAAACTCTTTCGTTTTAACTACTACTGCTACAGCAGCATATAGCATAAACGAGAAAAGGGAAAAAATCCTTGCATTCGCGTTTTAATTAAATCATCTCGCTAAATTCCGCCGTTCGTTACTACCACACCGCGGACGTTTATGCAAATTGTTATTCTCGCGGAACGAAGCTAGAAGAAACGAAGCCTGAATAATTACGTATAAAATAATTACTCCGAATATATTATTACGTACCTTTTTTCCCTTTCCTTCGAGTTATACGCATTTTTGCGGTATTTTCGTACTATTCATCACGCACCACCGTGGCAACCATTCTATTTTCTTTTTTTTCCTTTTCACCGAAAAAAAATACCTGCACGAGCGCTAGCCTGACGTACGCATGTACAGGGTGGGAAGAAAAGTTTGTCCGTGGCTATCATAGATGAATTTCACACCTTCCATTACATGAAAATACATGTAAAGAATTTTTCTTTACATTGTATTCTACTCGTCAACTTCTTCCGAGGAACCTAATAGTTCTCTTGAAAAATGGCAAAGAAAGTTTCTCAATAATTCAACACTACGGACGCGGGCGTGCTAACAGCGACTTTATTTTTACGTAATTTTTGTATTACGTTTCACTAATATTTGATTGTCTTACCTTGATCTTCAATTTCAAGGTCAATTTTTTTTTTTTTTTTTTTGTTTCTGCATTGTATTCTATTCATTCACGAAGGTGGCGAACTTTTCCAAGGAAAAGCTAACCTAAAGCTAACCTAAAGCTAACCTAATGGTTCTTTTACAAAATGTCTTAATCGTTCAGCACTGCGGGTTCTGGACGCGTGGATGTTTATTTTCACATTTGTTCGTTTCACTAACGTCTGATTTATCATAGTTGTAGCATCAGCGTGAGTCTAAATAATCAAATGACTGAACTAACTGTCAGCATTAATCGAAATATAAACGCTACGTGATATAGACGTTCCACGCGTTCTGAATCGTAAAGTCGCTGTTAGGACGCGTCCGCGGTGTTAACTTCTTTGCCATTTTTCAACAGAACTATTAGGTTGCGACCTATGGTTCCTTGGAAAAGTTTTGCCCTCGTGACGAGTAGAGTACAATGGGAAAAATATATATTTTTTTTTTGACCTTGAGATTCGAGGTCAAGGTTAATTTTGCAATAGAAGGGAGAAAACAAGTAGAGAAAGGAAAGACAGAGCTTCAGAGAAAGAAGAAAAGAGAGAGAGAGAGAGTGAAAAAGGGGGGGAGAGGGTTGACAATTGTGTTTCTTGGTGAAATTACAGCGTCCTTGGGCGGTTTCGCGCTCGGCATCTCGCTGGGTTGGAACTCGAAGGCCAGCGTCGTGCTGAAGAACTACCTGGTGGACGCCACCGCGACTGAGATCGGGCTGATCGGTGGGATTTTAAACGTCGGGATCTGTATAGGGGCGATGTCGATGCCGTTCATCGCCAGCCGTGTCTCCAGGACCAAGATCATGTTCTGGACGATGCCGGTCCTCCTCATCACGTGGTTCCTGATGATTAGCCATCGACGACAGAAGGTGAACGCTTCGTCGTGTTCGACTCAAGCTCCTCGAACCTCGGGTGAATACGATTCGAGGAGAAAATATGAACTTGGTCCCTGACACAGTTTCAATGGTCAGATTGGTCAAAAAGTAACTCTCTTTTCTGTGTATGTGTACGAGACGAGTTTTTCACGAGAGACAAAAAGCTTCATTGGACAATGTTTCGGCCATTTTTTTCTATTTGATTTTGATTTCGCGTTCAAAAAGAAGAAAAAAGTTCTTGCCTTTTTTCGACAAAGGGCAAGTCCCCAAGTTCACAACTTGATATCCTTGTTAACAGTGGAATTTAAGGAACGAGTTCTGACACAGTTGGAAGGCTTGGGATAATTTTTTACGAGTTCGTACAATCTTTTCTCTTTTCTTTCTTTCTTTCTTTCTTTCTTTCTATGACAAAAATGGTCCTTTTCGATTTCCCATTTTTCAAATCGAACAGATGAACAATTGTCAACGAGACAATTTTCTTTTTCTGACACAATCGTCAGCGATCTGCTATCAAATTACACAATGAATTTGCGGTTTAAAATGAAATCAATTACGTATTAAGATACATGTGTGGTACGTCCTTTTCTGTTGCAGAAGAAGCGCAATTTACTTTTCGACCAATCCAATGTTTTATTAGCGTCACGTGAAATGTTGATTTGCGTTCGTTCAATATTCAAGTTCTTTAATGAATTTCGAATTTTATTTTCTTGTCATACTTCACAAATTATTGTGGAGCTTACAGAGCCAGATTACGAAATTTTCGCTCATCCTTGCTCAGGCATCTCTCTGAACAAATTTCCACTTACTTTGGAAATTTACAGTCAATTCAGAAAAAAAGCGCACATTCAGAAAGAAATATTCAGAAAGAGAGCCTCTTATTTATCTTCATTCGCCTAAAACCCGAACTCGCTCAAAGAGAATATTTTTTCGTTAAAATTCTGTTGGAAAAACGTGGACGCGAATGGCTGTTTTCGATCGAAGTCGATTCAAAAATAATTTTCGAAAGTATCTCTCACAGAGCTTTTTGTACAGGGTGGGCCAGAAATCTACCTCCTACTAAAATAAATCCGTTTAAAATATTTTCGTTGTACGTATTTTTTTTTTTTTAATTCTTTCTTTTCACAGACCAGAGTGCACTGATTCAAATTCACGCTTGAAGTTCAATCTAGAATTAACAAAATTAGCTGTTTCCTTAGCTATTTCAGCGTTTCGTTAGAAAAGAAAACAGAATGGGGAGGAACTTTTGGCCCACCCTGTATATATAAAGGTCGAACATTTCACACGACACGACCTGCGATGATGCATTGCGCCGATCGAGGAACGATCTCACAATTTTCACGATTTCCCTATCCCGCGATAAGTTCCTCGAAGAACGGATTTTCTCGCAGAGGCAGAAAAAAATTTTGTTGGAAATGTTCTGCAGGTGATATTGCTCCTTATCGGAAGATTCATCTGCGGGATATGCGGCGGCGCTTGTTGCGTGGTGACGCCGATATACGTGGCCGAAATAGCAAGCAAGGAGACACGAGGACGTTTGCTCGCGTTCTTTCAACTGCTTCTCAATTGCGGCGTGATGTACGCTTTCTACGTAGCTCATGCGATCCACGAGATGAAAACTGTGTGGAGGTACGCTCGAGCATGGTGTAGAAGAAGCGTATAAGCTTAGAAAATGCGAAGCTGATCATCGATCAATCTTTTTTTTTTTTTTTTTCTTTGTCTTCGTCGTTCTTGTTGCTTCACTCGTGTTGTCTGTCGACAAACATAATTCCAACAACGCGTCACAATGCAAATAGGCCTGGTCACGAGTCAAGCGAGAAAATAATAATTAATCGAGTGTCGTCGTAATCTCTCCTCTCTCTCTCTCTCTCTCTCTTTCAATTTTCCATTCTCATTTTTCCCGGAAAACGCGCGCGCGATCAGCGAGGTGAAGCTGAGATTTACGTTCTTCCTGTTGCCGCTCGAGCAAATGAATTCCCTCAACAACCTGTAAACTCGATCGAAACTTCGAATCGAATCTGTTCTCAAAGAAGAGATAGAAGAGATACGAATTGTAGTCAGCTCATGTTCTACCGTAATTCGTTTTACTTTGGCGAAAGATTCGTTTCGAATTTCGTCGACGAACCGTGCCTTTGCTGCGCGACGTTGATGAAATTTTCATACACGCGATATAAATTATTATCGGCATTCAGGTACACCCGTACCTTCATTTTGCGCGGCAAAAACTTGTTTTCACGCGAGTAGTCTCTTTTCACGCGATAAATTTTACGCTATCGCGCTACTTCTTTTTTTTTTTAGCGATATTAATTTACGCTGCCAGAAAATAGTCCGTGAGAAAACAAGCCATCCGAAAAAGAAGTTAACACCGAGAATGAAAATTTGCAAGTCGAACTATTGGAAATATTATCTCAGATATCCTTCGACGAGGATAACGAGTTTTTGCCAATTGGAAAGAAAAGGTCGATTGCTTTTGATTTGCAGTAGCGACGTCCAAAGCAAAATAAAATTTACCTTTGTTTTCTGATATTTATTTATTTTTATTTATTTCTTCTTTTTTTTCAACCTGCGTGAAATAAATATGTATTTCCATAATATGTAATAACAGCTTTTCTTTCCAATGTTTCGTTCTCTTTTCAACCGACTAGGTCTCCATTTACACGATTTTCATCCGCTCGCAGCTTTCACACTCTGTAATTCGCGTAAATGGAGGGGCGGGTGTACTTTCACGAGAAGGAAAATTGTGAAAAAAGAAGAGAAGAAAAAACGTTAATCGCTCGCGCGTTTGGTACTGGCAGTTCTCGGTCGTGACAGGCTTTATTATTAAATCAGAAGTACGGTACGATTTCTGTGGAAACAGCGAGTATAAATCAATTCTCTTTCTCGCGAAGGTACAGCGCGATTTGTGGGTTCGCGTGCCTCTCGATCGCCCCGGCGATATTATTACCGGAGAGTCCGCTCTACTATTTGTCGAAGGACGACGAGCTCAGTGCTGAAAAATCCCTGAGATGGTATCGCGGCGACACTTACGACGTTCAGCACGAAATCAGCGAAACGAAGCGTCTCGTTCTTGCGGCTCGCTCGACGAAGGTACGAACAATCGACGACGACCCCTCTCTACGTAAATTAATAACTTCTCTTGCTTTTCTTTTTTTTTTTCTTTCGCACAGAATCTTTCTTTTTATCTAGATTTGTCGATTTAGAGATCAAACAATTCGCAACACTGAATTATTAATTGCGATCGACTGAGAGAGAAGTTCCACCTGCTTTCTTCAGAGGCCAGGGGACGAACTGTGTTCGAGACCTCTAAAGAAGCTGGCTAAAAAGTATTGGCGCGTCTAGTTCGTGTAATTGTTCACCACGTGCGAAACGTGCACATCAGCAATTTCCAATAATGAGTTATGCAATAATAATAATAACGCGAAATATAAAAATTCGAGGATTGAAAAAGTATCGAACGTTGACGAAAATAGCATGCCAGGCGAAGAGATCTGATTACTGGACGCTGTAAAAAGTATTCTTTCGCGTAATAAAATTAAAGGGAGCAGTATTTCGAAACATTTCGATCGCAGATTTGATTCGTCCAAACCGATTATCCGAAACACCATTCATCCAAACGAACTTGTCTCCCAATTGGTTCGGATAATCGACGTTCTACTGATAAATAGATTTTGTTAATATATCGTATTAGTTCGTTTTCACGAAAATGTCGCGAGGAAACTGGACGCGCCTGTTCTGATCAGTTATGTAAAATATTAAAACAGAGTCAGCTAACTGGCGGCCTTGGTCCTACTTTCTTGATCGCTAGCGCTACCCCCTCCACTGCACCGATGAGCCCCACTCTCTCGTGGAGAGGAAGTAGTGGGGAGAACGATGCAGTGGAGGGGGTAGCGCTAGCAATCAGAAGAATAGGGGCAAGGGTCGCCAGTTAGCCCGCTCTGTATTGGAGAAATTTCTCAGACTCAGCAGACACGCAAAAGACACGCGGATAATTGACACTAGAACTACCAAGATGATCAGTTTTTAATTTCCATTAGACTATTTCGTGATCTGTTGTATAAAAAAAGTTAGAAAAATTTTCGATCCAACTAATACCAAAAAAGATGCTAGAACTACCAAAGTGGTCAAAATGACCAATTTTTCATTTCCATTAGACTATTTTGTGATCCTATTTTGCGATATTTTGCGTAAAATATCAGAGAAATTTCTCGGACTCGACTGACACACAAAAGGCACGAATAATCGAAGCTTCGTCACTAATTGTCTTATCCGATTTTTCTGATGTCAGATTAGCTTAAAGTTGCTAAAAAATCGGCGGGTGCTACGTTCGATCGCGACCTGTTTCGGAGTGGTGGTGGGCCAGCACATGTGCGGCGCCAACATGATGATTTTCTACGCCTTGACGCTGTTCGACGTTAGCGGTTCCGGTGAACTGACCGGAAGCGAGCAGACACTGGTCGTCGCCGCCGTTCAAATATTGGTGTCCCTGTCCGCCGCGTTCCTCGTCGACCTACTCGGACGTCGGATCCTCCTCACCCTCTCCTCCCTTCTCATGGGATTGTTTCTTATACTCCTAGGTAAATAGATACTTTGATCGTCGAACCGAATTGGGGAACAATCGTTGATAAAACAGCATCTCGTCGCTGACATCGCAAGTATCTTCGAGTCACTGAGTGCGTGACTGAAGACTTTGATTTCACACTTTATCATTCCGAGATAACTTTGCCATGTATACTTCTTGCATTTTACCATTTCTTTCGGACTTTTAGTTGGAAACTAATTTTCGAACTACCGGGACTCGAACCTGAGACTTTTCGTAAGGTTTCGAAACTCTCGAAGAGGCTTGAAGCGCCGAGTTTATTTCACGACGGGAGTTTCTTGCTTCAAGAAGCAAAGTTGCGACGCTTTTGTATAAATTTTTATTGGCCGTAGTTGGAGAAAAATTCAAACGAAGAAAAGCAGCAACGATACAAGAATGTCTAAATCAAACTCTTTCTGGATCTAATCTATTTCTTGTCTCTTCTTTTCTTTTTCTTTTTTATTTTGTCGACTATAGCACGCGTTAATTTTGAATCGGATATCTAAATTATTTCGGTCACTATTAATGTCATTGATGTTAAATAATTTAGACGTTCGACTTGAAATTATCGTTAATAGTAGTGTAAAAAAATATCTTCTCTTTTTTTTGTTAATTTCTTTAAATTTGAATTTGGGTTACGATCGGTCGCGCATCTCTTAGCACTGGAACTACCAAACTAGTCGAAATGATCGATTTGATAATCTTTCAGAATAGTCTCGCTGACCCGCGGTGTTGCATTTTTACATGTTCGAATGATTTCTTGTAAAATATACGAACAACAGTTTGCGTTCTTTACAAACTGTATTACAAACTTTTTTCTACTCGTGGCACACTAATTTCTCCGATATAATTTTTACGCGTGCCAACGATTTTCCGTTTCATTCTTCTTACCCCGAGTCTCAAAAGTTTCGAAGGCTTTGAATTCTCAAAGCTCGGAAATTTCGAAGGGTTGAAACCCAAGTCCCTGATTCCTTTTGTCAAATTTTACAAAAAATGACAGCTCATTATATATTTTCACGCGAGACAGAAATGATTAATACAGCGTGAAATTTATATATTGAAGACATATACTTTTCAATTTCATTTCTTTCTTTTTTTTTTTTTATTTCTGATTCGTGAAACATTCGGAGGAAATGTATCCATGTATCCAAATTCTGAAACAGGATTTCTTTAAAAAAAGAAAACAGAACGAAGCCTCCGACGCGATTTTGTTACGTTTCATTTCTCCATTTTATTCTCTGCATCGTGTCAAAATGCGTATAGAACTCGCAACAGTGTTTCGAATTTAATTTCACGCCGCGTTACTTTCGCTAAATTATTACTTACGTCGGACGTAATTAAGACCAACGTGGCTTGATTAATTAATTAACGGCAAGCACTTTCGGTAATTAATATTCGTTGAGCACTCGAGTACGATTTCCGCTTAAATCGATCGAACGCGGCCGGCTAGAAACGCAGAGTCGATGAATTTGTATTTTTATTTTTTTTTTTTTTCGTGGAACAGAGTTTTTTTTTTTTTAAGAAAAATCGATTCAGCTTAGGATATCTCTCGTCTGCAATACTTTCGAGGCATAGTACACAACGCCGTTCGAAACGTATGCCAAAAGTATCGAAAACAGGCCACGCGTCGATTGCCGGGTTCAATCGTTCGTTCGGCAAAATTTCGAAAACAGAAAACAACGAAAGAGTGTTTCAACTGTTTGACATCGAGTAACAGCTTCGTTTTTCTACTGCTCCTTGCGCTCGAAATCCATCGAGGATCAAACGTAATTTTCATTTTTTTTTAACACCAACGATTGGAACGCGAAACTGCCGTCAAAGACATTGAAGCCCAAATAGCAGAGAAAACTTCACGATAGCGTGCAAGCTTTTATTTATATATTTTACAAAAAAATTACTTACACGTCTGACAAAACGTCTAACAAAATTTACAGATTCGATCGTTCCGATCACTTTGGTAGTTGTAATGTTAAAATTTCATGGACTTTGAAAATTTTAATGGAAGACAGCTAAAGGATCAATAAAATTCTCTTCGTAGCCTAGGCATAAAGTAGAGCGTAACTGGATCAATGGCAATGAAAAATTATCGATCATTTAAATTGATACGATTTCGTAAAAAAAAGAAAGCTCTTTGTCACATTTCGAAGCGTGAGGCTTCCACTCGAATTGAAAGAATTTTTCCATTGTTGGATCCACGATCACTTTCAAGTCAAAATCGAAGTCTCCGTCGTTCGTACAACGAGCCTTTAAAACTTGTTGCACGATTTTTCTTCTCGTCGTTTTTTATCAAAAAACTTGAACATTAGTATTACACGACGATATGTTAGGATCCCTTCAATTTTTGTCGTTTAACTCTGATACACAACGTTCAATGGATTGGTGAAAAAGAGCAAAAAAAAAAATCGTAGAGCAAGTTTTAAGGTGTCGTTGCAAACAGAAGAACTTCAATCTTCAAGGAAATTTTTCATTCGTTTTTAGACAAGTTTGAATTTTGACAAAAAAGAAATTCAACAGTCAACGTGAAAATGACCACCGTTTTTTTTTTTTTTTATTTTTTTTCTTTCCGTGATTTCACTTTTTGCCCACCGTGTCGTCGTCGTCTATTTCAGGTTGGTTTTTCAGCCTGCGCGACGCCGACCCGGAGAACGACGACGTTTACTCGTGGATGTCGCCCACGTGGATCACGCTGTTCTTCGCCTCGTTCAACCTCGGCCTCGGGCCAATCTCGTGGTCCCTGTTAGGCGACACGCTACCGGAACAGCTGAAGACGCCTGTGGTTTCCGCCGCGGTCGCCCTCGGATGGCTGATCACGCTGATGGCCACCTTCACCTTCGACGAGATGATCGTCACCCTCGGCGGCACGAAGGTCATGTGGCTCTCCGCGGCGATATGCTGGCTGATCGCCCTGTTCTCCGCGATCGTCGCGAAAGACAACACCGGCAAGAGCCTGACGGACATCCAAGGGGAGTTTCGCATCGAGTCCGAGGACAGAAGACTCGAGGGCACATGACGCTCCTTCTTAGGCGCATCTTCTCTGCGTTCTTTTTTTCTTTCTTTCTTTCTTTTTTTTTCTCTCTCTCTCTCTCTCTCACGAAGCTTCGTATTTCGAACGCATCTCGAACGAAGCGACAAGCCTTTTCTCTGTGTATTTTTCTTTTTGTTTTGTTTTTGTTTTTCCGAACGGTGAGGAATTTCACGTTCCCCTTTTCTTTTTCTTTTATTGGTTTTCGAAGGCGCGTAAGCTCTATCAAGCTGCTATTAAACACAATGAACTTACTTATTTTTTCAAAATTACGAACGAAAAGCCTTCTTTTTGTCGATTCGGCCGGGAAATTGCACGTTTTCTTGTCCCTTTCGAGGCGAAAAGGATTTACGATCTAGTAGAAACGGCGAATCTTTTCACGAGGCGCAGTCGAAAAGTCAAGAAAGCTGCACTGCTATTAAACACAATGTACTGTGACTTATTTTTGAAAAATTCGAACGTAGCCTTTTCTCCCTTTCTCTGTATTTTTTTTTTTTTTTTTTTTTTTTTTTTTTGTTCTTTTTTAAATCGTTCTTCAAACGACAGTCGAAGCAAGCAGAAAAGGATGTACGATTTAGTAGACCGTAGCGAAATCGTTCTATGAGGCGCAGTCAGAAAGTAAATTTCACTTATTTCTTTTTTTTGTTAAATTCGAACGAAAACTTTTCTTCTTCTTCTTTCTACGTTTTTGTTAGCTCGACCGAGGAGTAGTCACGCGTTTTTGAAATTGTTTCTCGAAGACGCTTTGCAGCCGAAGCAAGCGGAGAAGAATTTACAATTTAGTACTTCAACTTGCCAAATTCGTTTCAGCCGTGAAACATACTATTCTGGGCTCTCACCCACATAGAACATGATATTAATCGCGTTTTCTTTTTTCCCGTAAATTAATAATCGCACTTTTAGCTACCTACCTCGCTCGAGTGTGCAGAGAGTGAAAAGTTACTTTGCAACGTTTCACTCCTTGAGGTAACTCGAAGATATTCGTGAAACCATCGGGACAGTAAATTCAGCAATTTTATATTAAAAGCATTCGCGCGTAAAGTAGCGGAAGCAACTCTGGCTCTTTTGCTTGAGAAGTGTGTTGACGATTCACGCGCGGCGTGAATAATTGCCGGCATTGAAAAATTTCCTTCGCGTGTTTCCTGCCGTAATAAACTCGTTTCGAATTGAAACGGCCGCTACATATCGTTGTTTTAAACGCCGCCGTGGATCGTAAACCTCGCGAGCAAATATTTGCTTGTTTGCTTGAAATTGTAACCAGCCGTCCTGGCTGGATTCCTTCGTCGAATTTATTCGACACGATACGTTTCACCACCGTTTTCACATCTCTCGTCGTTGTAGCGGGGAACAAACAACAAGTCGAAAATATTGTGTAAAATTCGTTTAAGAAACTCTTCTTCCGGCAAGATCGAGCTTTTGAAAGTTTGTCAAGTATGCTCGAATGCTTGGTTATTATTCCAAGAGTATAATAAGCTGATTCTGAAAGAACGGACGATGTTATTCTACGTACGAAATGACACGCTCTCAGTTTGAAGCTTCATTCTCAAGGAAACGGGAGATTCTCTGCTAAGAATCGCCTCGGTATGCTTTCGATAAATTTTCAAACTCTCGATCCTCTCGAGAACGAAACCTCAGACGAGAACATCTATCGTTTTAATCGATTTATTTTTTTCGTCGGGAAATTATCCCTTGATCCAGTTCTCACGTGCCGCAGAACATCCTGTGTATAAGGGAAAATATGATTCGCGATAGTAGGAAAATTTTTTTCAGAGAACGTAGTTTATGAAAAGTATTCCCCCGAGAGATTTTCGTTGAACATGCTGCGTTGACGATAAAACTTGGTTACTTCTGCAACGATTTTTGAGTTGTCGTCGTTTTCAGGCAACATTTCATTGGCGAGTGAGTGACAGTTAAATCGCAAATATTGCGTATTTTTTACTGCGAAAGTAACTGAGAGCGTGAGACGTGTGAATTTTTAGGATTTGCGACTTCAAAGTTTCAAGGAAATTTTATCGTGCTGCTTCGGAAGAGAATTCTTCGCTTTAATTTCTACGCTATATCGCGGCATGTATCACCAGCAGTTTCATCGGAATATTTTAGTATAATCTATTTTGTTAATAGATCTTGCTGTCTAACTAAGTGTCTTACCATTATAAATGTTTCAAAGCTACAACGTTGTATACTGTATATTCTTGCAACACTCTTGTCATTTCCCAATTTCTAAAGTATACTATGTTTCCTGTTTTAATTATTAATATTATACTGTTACACGGTAGCGTGAACGATAATATCGACACCAACGATGCACAGGATAGTGAGTGGTATCTGCATCGCCGATTGTCTCTTAATTGACTGACTAGTTTTTTTATTTTATTATTTGTCCTCCTTCGTTCGAGTCATTATTTTTCGAGTGTCTTGATAACTAATGTCCGAATGTTATCTGCCAGTAACTAGACTATTAAACGTTTTATTACAGTAATACAACTTTAATTAGACATTAACTCTCAAGTTTGGGTCCTCGGTGATCCAAGAAAGAAAAAGAAAAAAGAAACCATGTTAGTCCATGAATATTGTTAATCCTTATCGAGTAGAAATAATTCAATAGTAATGCGCAATAAAAACTAGGAACGAAACAGCATGAAAATGAGCAACAAGTTAGGCGTGCCGACTGCGACAGAAAATCCGAAAATTTCCAGCTCGAGTACAATTGTTTCTCCTCTGAGACGATGAAATCTGAACGGCGTTTCGCCGAAAGATATTGTTCAGATAATTTGCAAAATAAAAGTTCGGTGGGAAGATCTTTTGGTTTCTTGAAGAATTTCATTCGTTGGCAACAAAATAATGAGAGTATTATTTTTCATTAATTGATGAAGAGGAGGCTCTGCGCAACTTGTTAAAGAACAACAAAACGAATTGTATTGGATTCACGACCAATGTTTTCCGGTCGAAATAAATTAATAATAATAATAATAATAAATTCGACAAATATTCCTCGCGCAACCGCTGGCTGGCTTCGTCGATCGTTGCGCGATCTCAATGGGTTAACGAGAACACTTATCGAGCTTCACGTCGAAACGGAATGGCGGGCTGGCGTGGCGTTCGTTGGCCCAATTCCAAAAAAAAAAGAAAAAAAAAGGAAAAAGAAAGACGCCAGAGAGAAGATCCGCGGCGCGTATTTCGCGCCGGATCTGATATATCGCGGGCATGTGCAACCCATCCTCGCTGCTGCAACCTTTTGACAAAAATAACACGGCGAAGGCGGTCGTTCGCGTCGCGAAACGATTTCATTAAGCGCTTCCCCGTTTAATATATTTACTTCGTGCGACTGGCGATCGAGAAGTGCTTTCTTCACGCTGAAATCGGCGTGTCTCGTTCGAATGCAAAGTGAAAAAAAAAGGAGAGAGAGAGAAGGAAGAAAGAAAGAAGAAAAAACGAAAGTAAAGTCGTTTCTCTTCTTTTCTTTTTTCTTTTCTTTTTTTAATTTTGAATTTTCATTGTTTAAAGTCAAAGACTCGTCTGGGTTAATTAGCTTGACTTGGAACTAAATCTTGCAATTTATTATAAAGGTAGTTTATTAGACCAGTAATTGTGACACGTGATTCTCTGTCATTCGAAAAGTGAAATTTTCGACTTTCGTGGAGGAAGCCTAAAAGGTTCTAAACAAACTTCCGGTGAACATGAGCTTTTCCACGGAAGCAGAAGAATTTAAAAAAGAAAAAAAAGAAACGAAAGTAGAAATTGTTGGAAAAGAAAAATAATAAAACGAAGTCTGATATGATTTGACAATAGAGCTTTCAAACATATAAAAGAGAAGACAAATATATAAATTAATTTTAATGGAAGATTTTTTTCTGTAATACTTATACCATTCAAATTACTACAAAATGAAATAAAGGACAAATTCGAAATTTGTGCTCATCTTAAGGTTAAATCTTTATTTCTCTTTTTCTACTTTTTTATTTTATCGCACAAGCTGATAAACTTATAAATTAATTATTGATACTGGTAAATTAAATCTCTCGATATAAAAACGACCAAAATATCATAGAACAATCGTATAACGTATCATTAGCTTATATTATTGTGCACGGTGATAATGCATATAATAATTGCAAAAAATAAAGTATACAATAAATATAAAAAAAAATTCAAAAAATAACTCGTCCTCGAGATTGCCCCACGTTGGCAACCACGGGGATCAGACTGTCTTAGAAAGTGTATCAGTTTCAAAACCGATTCCTTCATCCTTCAAATTGTCATTCAGTATTTTCTGCGCTGGGCAATAATACTTGTCCGCTGTCGGTGGACATTTTGCAAATTCCACAGATCACAAATTGACAGGATTTTCCTTCCTGAGTTTTGCATGGCCCTCGAGATCACAGCTTGGTCGTCTCTTGGCAGAAAAATGCGAGCAATTGTCCTCTTAAAAAAAGATAATTCATTTTTTATTCATTTGTTTGTTAGACTCGCGGTTTACACGAGTGTAAACATTTCCATTTGTTGTTACAGTTTCCTTTGATTTCCTGTTTTCCAAGCTGAGAAGTCAAGTCGAGATCCCGGAGGCAAGCTGTTGGTCGAGGATCGGTGAGTTAGCCGCTTGATCGGCCATTTCATTTCCGATTGTGCCAGCCGTGTGAAGGCTGAAGTCGTTCATTCATTGCGTAAGAGAAACAGTAAGTTTGAGAGTGTCTCCTTCGAATCGGACGGTCTCTGATATTTTTTTTTTTTTTTTACTTCGTCGAAATATCAATCGCGACAGATTGAAAACGTGGTCGATCGAACTTCCCATAGAATTTTTCCCCATTTTTTAAGATGTTGATTGAACGGCCAAAATTATGTTTATGATAACAATTTGAAGCGTCATAAAGTCGGAGATTTTGTTCAACACGCAAATCGCAAAATTCCAATCGCGTGGAATACGATAGACACGATGATTCCGAAGGTGTTCGATGACGAGTTTGATGTCGAAAGTTATTTCCTGCAACTTCTGCCTTTCGTGATTGATGAAGCCATTCCAAGGAGGGAACCATTTCCACGTTTCTCTTTTCGCGTCTTGCATTAGAAACAAAATTAGAGAATGAATTTCCTCTGTCTCTCATTACTTCACTTCAGTTAGTGTTTCCGGTCCAGTTTCAAATTTTTTCAATTAATTCAATCAGTGTTTCGATTCATTACAGAGTGATCTGCAAATGTTAATTTGTTCGAAAGTTTCCAATTATCGTTAATTAACGAATTCCCCGTAAACTAATCATATTATTGGTTAACAATAGTCTCATTTCAGTTCGAATTGAACATAGAAATAGTTATAATTGTTCTAAATATTAAAATCCTTGTTTCATTAGAAAAAGTAACTCTCTCTCAGTTTACTGAATAATCGTTTGAATAAAATCCAACTAAGAAGGGGAAGAAATCCACAGTGTTATTAACGAAGAAAAAATAAGTATAAATATACGTACACTCCTTCGTGAAAACGAAAAATTTTCGATACAACTTTTATACAAAACGAATGTAACATTTTTAATTATTCGTCGCACGCCGAACGACTCTTCGCCGGTCACGATCGATTTTTGTCGAAGTGAAGTAATCGAACGAACAAGTAATTGAACAAAAGCTATACCTACTGAGAGACAGAGGGAATTCATTCTCTAATTTTGTTTCTAATGCAAGACGCGAAAAGAGAAACGTGGAAATGGTTTCCTCCAATGGCTTCGTCAATCACGAAAGGCAGAAGTTGCAAGATAATAACTTTCGTTTCGTTTCCGGTCTTCGAGGTTACGTTCCACTGTTCTAATTGATCTGAATACAGAATTCGTGAGATCTCGTCTTTCGTCACTTACCGCCGAGCCAAGCTGGTGAAGCTCTGCGATCCGAAACCGAAAAGAAACGAAAACGATCAGTCTCGTCGTTGCTCGTCGCTCGAATAACGAGAGATTAATAATCGCATTGAGCCCCGAACTCCGTGTTCCATATTTCTCCGCGCGAATTTGCAATTGAATTTATTCTCCGCTCGCCTCCTCCACCTCCTCATTCGGTGCCTTTGCCTTGTTTCCACGTTTATCGCGAGATCTCGTTAGCCGTCTCGTTAGTTTGTTTTAACTTCGCGTTGGCCCGCAACGTGGCCCGTTTCTGCTCGTTCCGCGATAATTCACTTTGCTGTGCCTCGAAAAAAACACACACACACACACACACACACAGAGCAGGGAACCACGTGTCGCCGAAAGAAAAATATATTCTCCAACGGGCTTAACACGAGGTGAATTTCGTATGAGAATGTCTGCGAAATTGACGCGAAACTATGCGCGTCAATACGGCTCGAATCGCGGGAGAATTTGCAATTTCGCGCGTTTTATCCCATTTTCCGGTATCTTGCAAACGAACGTGAATTTCATATCGTTAACTGACGACAATGACAAAGTGGAAACTTTGCACGCAAATGAAGAGAAAGAGTAGTGAATTATTTTCAAATAATACCAATTATTATATAATTAATTAAATTTTAATCGCTCAAGTTTCGATAATTAATGAAGAGAGAACGAATAGAGAATTATGAATCTTTTCGTTGTTGAATTATTACGACGACAAAGTGAAACTTTACACGCAAATGAAGAGAAAGAGTAGTGAATTATTTTCAAATAATACCAATTATTATATAATACCGAATTAAATTTTAATCGCTCAAGTTTCGATAATTAATGAAGAGGGAACGAATAGAGAATTACGAATTTTTTTCTTCGTTGAATTATTTCCAAAATAATATATTAATTTATATATATATATATATTGTTAATATAATAATATTATTATATAAAATTAATGATATTATATTATTATATATTAATTAATATATATAATATATTAATTAATATATATTATAATAATAATATTATATTATTAATAAATAATTTATTAATTAATTTATTAATTAATTTTCTCTACGTGTTTATACAAAATTAATTTCAGTAATTCAACTAAGAGAAATTAGGTAAGGAGTTGTAATCCTTTGGATTAATTTGAAAAAATAATAATTAATAATTCTCAATTCCTCCGCGTTAATTTTTACGAAAATTAATTTCGATAACCGACGAAGAAGAAGAAAGAACAGAGAATTATGAAAAGTCGTGGATCATCTTCAAATAATATCTATTATTATAATTCGTCGCCCCTTTGTAAGATTTAAATTATCATTTCGAATATAATACCCGCGATGTTTGCACAAAATTTACTACTTCGGTTGCATTATACATACCGTGAATACTTAATTGCATATATTATATCACGTGTTCGTGGTATTAATGATTACTATTAATATTCATGATATCGGTGCAATATTAATTCACAGTTGCAGTAATATTACATTAACTTATCAATATAATAATTGTGTCGATTTAATAACTATATTACGAAGAGAGAGAGACACATCCACGATTCGATCTGAATCATTTTCAATTGCACGAAAGAAAAAGAAAAATAAAAAAAAGAAAAGAAACAGCTGATAATCATTTGGAAATGTCGCGAGAGCTTGAACGTGGACAGACCTTCGCACGTTCTGCGCAAGGGATGATGAACGAGGGAGAGCAACGCGTGCAGATACGTACGTCAGCCATCGTTAAAGAGTTACACCTGAAGCATTCTTTATTCCCTGCCGGATGTGTAACGCGGACGAGCACATCCGCTTGAAAGATGTACCGGGCACATCGCTCTTTAACAGCAGCAGCAATGTCCACGCTCCGGGACGTGCTCTGGCAAGCAGAAGTAATCGGCAGACACCAAGTCAGCATTTCTTTACGCGTCGCGAGTGCTTTACTTCTCTTCTTTCTCTATTTCTGTTTACTATACTATACTATGCGTGACCCAGTTTTTTTCTCTTTTTCTTTTTCCTTTTATTTTTATTTTTATTTTTATTTTTTTTTCTTCTTCTGCTCGTTTCCTCTTCCATCAGTCGTGATCCATCCATCTTCGTTGACATGAACGCGGACTCCTTCGGGGGCGAGCTCTTTGCGTGAAAGTACGCGCAGATGACGTGATCATTACATTGCCGACCGCTGACGTTCATGTATCCCGTTGGGATACGTGTCCGGCGATTAGTCAAGAATATCCGCGATTTGTTGTTTTAAAAAGAGAAAGAAAACGTTGTTCGCAGCACTGTGAAGTGCGCGAGTTATTGCGAAAAATTTGTTTCTTCATATTCTGAGCATGAATGCGAGATATTTCGTATTTACGTTATACTGTAGTATAAATGTATAATCATGTGATGTATCGCAGTGTGATATATAAGTGACATGTATAAATTATTATATAATTATAATTATAATAATATGGTATAGTTAATGATTGAATAATTATATATATAAGATTAACAATTTGCATATACAGTAAACTGTCGAACAATCTGTTCAAACATATTTCATTCTATTTCAAACAAATTTCTTCGTGTCATTGATAGTTGATAGTGGATATCCGAGTGGATTTAAATCAGAGATGGCTAACTGGCGACTCTTGGTCCCTCCCTCCCCCTTCCACTTTCCTGATCGCTAGCGCTATCCCCTCCACTGCGTCGATCTCTTCACTGCGTTGAGAGTGTCCCCACTCGCATTAGCTGTATATGTGTATGTATAAATTCTACGTTTTCTTTACCGTAGCTAAAGTTCAAGAGAAATAAAGAAACTAGTTTGTACCGCTCGCTGTGGAGATAGAATGAACAAAGTGGGAACTGGTTTTCATGGTGGGGGGGATTGGCAGACGGACAAGGAAACATACCGAAGTATCTGTTGAATGACCGATTTTTGATGAAATTTGGCATAAATGTAGGTTTCGAAATATTTGTCACGATTTGTGTTTTCTTTTTTTTTTAATTTTTATCAGAAATCGTCAATACTGAAGGCATAAAAACTAACCCTAAAGTTGAAAATCCGGAACATATTTTGTCAAATATCTCAGAAATTACTGAAGGTACAGTTTTTCTGTAAATTGATGAAATTAGTGTTTCTCAACGACGAATTCAATGGTGTATACCGATTTACGAAAAAAGAAACTATTTGCTTAAACAGTGTATTTAAAATATACGTTTTATGATTTTTTTTGATGGTTTTTCCAAGTAAATCTTAATGCATTTTAAAATAGTTGCAATACATTGTCAGATATTTTTTCGAAAACTACATTTAGGCCAAATTTCATCGAAATCACTTCAATACGTTCCCTTGCTCGACCCGCGGCGAGGAAGAAGTTTTCTGATTTAAATGGAGCATCCAGTATATCAATATTTCAACTCTCTACGGGGCAAATTAATTCTTACCGACCGTGTATTAGCGCTGAATAGTTAGCCGATTAATAGGC
>WIUT01002577.1:0-23179 GCA_010645135.1 Tetragonula clypearis | reverse complement strand
TTGCTGTCTTAGGATTTTTCTATTACTTTCTCGAGTATCGATTGCCTGTAAATGATTGATTTGACGAATGGAAAATGAGAAGCCATCGAAGAATCTCTAAAAAATAGGAGACCTTATTGTTTTCTTAAAATTTTATTATTATCTTAGAATTTTATTATTCCCTCTTAGTCTCAATTGCTGTCTTAGGATTTTTCTATTACTTTCTCGAGTATCGATTGCCTGTAAATGATTGATTTGACGAATGGAAAATGGGAAGCCATCGAAGAATCTCTAAAAAATAGGAGACCCTATTATTATCTTAAAATTTGATTATTCTCTTGTTATCATTACAAGAATTTCTAAAAAAATAGGAGATCCTATTGTTCTTTTAAAATTTTATTATTATCTTGGAATTTTATTATTCTCTCTTAGTCCCAATTGCGTGTAAAATTGATTCTAGAGAGATGATGAATCGAAAGTAGAAAGCCATCGAAAAATTTAAAAAGAACAGGAGAACAGGATGCGCGACTTTGTCGTTATCTTAGAGTTTAATTATTTTTTCAAATCCCAATTGCGTGTGAAATTGATTCGAGGGATGATACGACGCATTAAAAGATAGAAAATTAAATTTCTAAAGAAAAAGAGATAAAATAAGAGATAATTCTGTTATTATCTTAGAATTTTATTATTTTCTAGAATCTATTAATTTCTATTATTTCCTAAAATTGTGAACAATGCAGTGTCAAAGTCACTCCGATGAAATTGAAATTGAATGAATATTGATGCGATGCATCAAGAAATAGAAGATTTGTAAATAAAACCGTTTGATACATTAGGAATTAACAAACATTCCGTGAAGTAACACTAGAACTGTCACACAAAATATGAAACTGTTAGTACAAAAATTAGTATGAATTATTAAAATATAGAGAAAAAGTATAAAAAGTTCATATTACAAATATAAAAAAAAAAAAAAAATGCGAAAGCTTTACGAAAAATCATTGAGATCGTAAAATTCTTCGACGAAGAATTTTTTGTATCACGAATTGGTCCATCCAGACCGCGTAGTGAATCTTTCAATTCACGATTCTTTTTTTTTTATATCAAATATAAAAAAGAAACGTGATTCAATGCTATTTAAGATATGCTACGACGTTTAAACGCTACCACTAGATATTTAAAAAAAAAAAAAAAATGTTCGATCAACAATAATGAATCGATCGAAGAGTTTAATCTAACGGCGATTGAAATTAATATTACGTCGTTATCATGTTTCATGCAACGCTCGATTCGTATTGTTTTCAATTGCCAGAACCTAATGTTACACGAGTTAATAATGTCTCCTTGTTATTTCAACTCTGTTATTCAATTCGAGATGGAGATAAAAGAGGCAGAGAATAGAGAAATTTATTTACGACTGGGGATTTTCCTACGTCTTCGTCTCGTGTTCAACGAGTGTGAGTAAGTATTGAATGAGAAGTGAATTGAGTGTTACGGGAAGCATAGTTCACTCGAATAAGGGGAGAGGTAGAGAGCTTTGCTGAGTCAAGAAGAATCGCTATAATGATATATGACAGTGAGTCATTGAAGCCTTTAAATAATTAGATTTTGTAATTTTTCACTGTAACGGCGATATATGCTGTTTACATTATAGAGACAAGTAAAGTAAAGTATAATTTCGAGATGAATTATTTGATCCAATCGAAATAAAAATCGAAATTGACGCAAGGTTATTTGAGAGATTATTATTCGTAGAAAGAAATATAAAATCAAATTGATTAATTAATCGTAGCAGGAGGATTTTAACGAGAATTGGTCGATAAAATAAAATTAAAAAAAAAACAAACTAAAAATTAATTGTCAGATATAGAATTAAAATTGTGTAAATAAAACTCTAATCAATGTTTTTACCAATGGACTTTAATAAATAAATGACCTAAACCTAAATCGTTCTTTCTCGTTTATTTTCTGCATTTCTACGTGTGTGATATTCGTAATAATTCAATAAATGATGTTTCTTTGAAAAACATAGAAACAACACGAGACGACACTAATTAACAAGCACAGAATGGAGAACGCAAAGGAAGAAACGATAAATATGCAGCTGATTGGCTCCGACAGTCCGTACAAGTACGTCTAATTCTACTTCGCACGTGTGGACGAGTCTCGCCGCTCAAAAGTCTCACAACACTTTTTTATTTTCAGTAATTAATGCATTTATCTTATGGGTAATACAATTTTTCTTTTTTTTCTTTTTTTTTTGCATTTTGCACTTTACAGCGCAACTGTTAATGCAATAACAGATCTTATAGGATCTTTTGTTACATTTAATATTTCCAACGTGTAGTATTTGTTCTAATACTCTTGAGCAAGGGTGTATCTCATCGACAATGGGCCGAATGCCACATTGTTAAACACGCACATGAGAAAAAGAATCGAGAGGAATCGATAATATTTTCACATTAGTATAAACATTTGTTCCGGGTTTGCTTTCAATTGAATTATTATAATCGCATTATCACGGAGATGGTGTTAAAAAATTTCGCGGCATGTATCGTTTGGAAATCCGATAAATAAACTGCACGGGGACGTGAATTGCATTTGCGAATTGATGCGGTTGCAGAGTTAATAATGAAATCGCCGGAAGTGGTCTAAATGCATCGGAAGTTCCAATATCGCCGACCACAAACCCAGAAGACTACGACCCCCATAAACATCGAAATAGGCCAAATCCGACGTCGTGAGTATCTCGAAATATTTTGCCAACGTTTATCGTCGTTTCCGGTATTCCTAGAAGAAAGAAAAAAAGAACGAAAAATCGACATCTATCTCGATTTCATTTACATTCTAATTTTTAACTAAGTTTGTTAAAAAGACGAATAAAAGTCCGCGATGATAATGGAAAAATCGATATTGAACGTCAGTCTTTATACATCAATGTTCAATATCACGAAATACTTTGACTACACGAAAGATTGAAATTGAATGAAAAAACTATCCAGCGATTGAAAACCGCGTGTCACTTTTGCAGTATCGATGAAATATATTCCAAAATGTTCCGACATGTAATTTCACGGGCTGTCTCTTCGCACGAAAATTCTCAAATCACAGAGAGATTCGACTTACTAAGATTCCACTGATGATTGTTAATCATCAGACGGAGTTCGTTCTGAGAAAACGACGATTCGTTTCAGTCGTCGAATACCGAGAAACTATACAGTGTAGTTCACGGAAAAACTTTATTGAATAACTGTAGAGAAAAATCGAGATCGAGTCCAGTGTTAATCACTCCCTTTTCCGGGGGGGGGGGGGTTTGAATTTTTTGCAGAAACGCGGAGACCTTGATACATCTGTTGAAAGGAAGCCTGGGCACCGGGATACTCGCGATGCCGAACGCGTTCTGCAACAGCGGCCTGGTCACCGGTGTCATAGCCACAGTGATCATAGGGATGTTGTGCACCTATTGTTTGCACGTGCTAGTGAAAGCTCAGTATAGACTGTGTAAACGGTTAAGAGTTCCTATATTGAGTTATCCGTTGAGCATGAAATACGCTCTGGAAGATGGGCCTGGATGTGTTCGATGGTTCGCACCTTACGCACCGTAAGTATCATACCGCTATGTGTTTCACCCAGACACACTGTCATTCAGATGCTCATTCATCCACCGACGCGACGCGTTTCTCAATTGTGTTCGTTTAAATTCTAAAGACCTCGAGGTTCAATTCATTAGCTGTTTTAGGTTAGGCTTCACTCTTTAGATTCAAAAGCATTGGGACACTTTTCATTTGCAACGTCCATTGATAATGTACAATTGATCTTCTGTTCTGCGAATTTATGATAATTTTGTACGATGAATTGCAATTATATTGTCAATTGTAATTTTGTCATTTAATTTTTACATTTTCATATGATTTTTCTTCCTGTTTCGGAAATTTGCTCGATCAGCTTCTCCTTCTCAAAGCGACAACACAGTAAAAGCAATGATTTCTTAGCGTTCGTGAAGCAGTTTTATAAAAATTTGCAGTACACTTATTAATGCTAGAACGATCAATGATTAGAATGTAAAATTTGTAATGAATCGAACGTGAAAATCGCGGGATCAGAAGCGAGGGGCGAAAGAAGTTTCAAAAAAAATTACGAATCGGTTGTCTGAATTGTTTAGGTGACTCTGGTATTAAAGGAAAGTTTCGAGACAATTTGAAAAATATTGGATTAACTCCATTGTGACGATACCTGATAACAAGCAATTAATAGCAAATTCTTTCCAATATCTAGAAACTTCTTCAAGAGTAATAAAGAAAAAAAAATAATTACAATAAACTATCACATTCCTGGGCAAATTAAACACAAAATTAAAATTGGACGAACTCGAACAAATTGGAACATGAAAAATTGGCTTTAACGTTTTTTTAAAAATTCACGATAAAACTTGGATAAGTGAACGCAATTTCTTAAGCTTTCTTTTTCTTTTAGATTGAAAGTCAGAAAATTTAACGAGAGTCTTGAGAATATAGTATTCGAACGCCCATTGTCTGACCATAAACGATCGATTCTACTAGCTGGCTATTCAGTATGCTCGAATCGAATTTCTAATCGAATACGATCGTAATCGAAAAGTATTTCACGGAGACACGTTTGCCGAAGGCAAATAAATAATATGTTGAAATCACGCGTTGACAGAAATTTTAAATAATTTACAAAAAAATTCAGAACATGCTGCATATGTATATCTCAATGTAGATAATTCCATTAGTAATATCGGTATTAACTTATTGCTAATAGTAATAATATCATAAATTAATAATATTATCAGAAATTCTAAACTAACGAAATTAATTCATCTTCATCCTCTTTGGAACATTTTACATATGTATGTACTAATAACGTATCAATATTAATATTATAAGTGTTAATAATATCAATATTAATTTATTACTAATAGTAATAACATTAACATTATTATTAATACGCTCATCGATACACCAATGTATCGATATGAGCTTATAATTGTTAGTTTGTAGAAACCTTTTCTCTACCCTCGTTCACGAATATCAATCAATTCATCATCACACAAAGCACAAGAATCACTTCACCAAGCGGCTCGGCGATCTTTATTCAACTGTGTACATGAAAGTTGCTATTATATTTGCAGAGGACTCGTAGACGGGTTCATGATTGTGTATCAATTGGGAATATGCTGCGTTTATATCGTATTTGTAGCGTCGAATATCAAACAGGTAAATAGAAGCAGCTGCCATAAATTAAAAAAAAAAAAAAAAAAAAAAAAACAATGGCAAACTACTAATAATTTTGTATCAAATACCCTTCCCTCTAGAATGTAATTACGAACGTCCAATAATTACAGAATCCCCCCCCCCCCAAAAAAAAGACCCAAAAAGGAAACCGATCAAGCAACGAACGAATAAATAGAAAGGCAAAAGAAAAATTAAAAAAAAAAAAAGAAACAGAACGGCCATAGTTGAATCGATATCTATGTAATAGAATATTAAGTAATTAGACAGTTAACAGTGACATTATATTGTAATAGTCGATGTAATTATCGCCTGATTAACGCGAGTGACAAAAGAAAAATTGACCGATAAGAGTGAGAGAAAGAAATTGACATAAGAAAGGAAAAAAAAAAGAGAGATTCACGAACGGAATCAAAAGAAACAAGAACTTCTTAATTGGCATGATCGAAATTCGAAATTCATTGATATCGTTGTCTTTCGTTCTTCTGTTGATAAATGTAGGTGGCAGACCAGTACTGGGAACCTTTGGATGTTAAAATCCATATGCTGATTTTATTGCTACCGCTGATTTTGATCAATTACATTAGGAACCTCAAGTTACTGGCGCCGTTCTCCACCTTGGCGAACGCGATCACGTTCGTTGGACTGGCGATGATCCTAGTGTACATGTTTAACGATCTGCCGTCGATCAACGACAGGGAGATGACAGGTACATTGAGAAATTTCTCCCTCTATTTCGGCACCACGTTATTCGCCTTGGAGGCTGTCGGTGTGGTAAGTTTCACTCATCTTTTAATCTCGTTTATTTCTTTTTCTCTTTTTTCCCCTTTAAATTCCTTTCATACTTTCATATTTCATTCAATTTCTACCAATTTCTGTTCTTGAGTTTCTTAATTCTTCACAATTTCTTTTATATATATATATATTTTTTTTTTCTTTTTAACTTGATTACTCAACATATCCAAAAATTCTTTTATTTCTTCAACTTCGTTGGCATCTTAATTGTTCTAAGTTGTAATGTATGGTATTGAAAACACAAACATTTTCGTAAGGGATTCACGATTTCCTCTTTAAATTTACATTGAAAGAATCCTATGATTATCCGCAATTGTCTCTCAATTCTTCGAGATTAGATCTTAGATAAGGCAATAAATGTAGAAAGATCGCGAAGTCAGTCGAAAGAGAATCTTTCGAAAAATCGTAAAAAGTTATCGAGTGTGGGTCAACTTGTCGTTTGAAATTTTCTTTGTCTCGCGACGAGACGAAAGGATTTAGAAGAGAATCGTGCAAAAATTTGGCAATCGTTAAAAAGTTAAAAACTTCACTACTTTTCTCGAACGGGAATGAAAAAGAAATCATCATCAAAAATTGTCTGAGAGATGGAGATATATACACGTGACCGAATGATTTAGAAGAGAATCGTGCAACAATTTGGTAATCGTTAAAAAGTTAAAACTTCACTACTATTCTCAAACGGAACAAAAATGAAAAAGAAATTATCAAAAATTGTCTGAGAGATGGAGATATATACACGTGACCGAAAGAAACGTGAATGGAATATTTCCGAGTTGGAACGCGAGACGCGCAATTTAGAACAATATCTCGTTCGATTGCATTGGTTTTTCAATTTTACCCTGCGTACCCTCGATCGATCTATCATTTGGCCTCGTCGATCATTCCCCGTGACTGTTAGGCAGAAGCCGAGTAGCCTGCGCTTAGAATAGATCAACCGGCGCCGCTGCATCGTTTAATAAACAAATAACTGGCCACTTAGAAGAACAACTTTGAGATTGCCGTGATCAGATCGTCAGTGCGTCAATGCAATCCCTGTTATTATTTCTCAGATGTTCTCAGCCACGGTGGAACATTACCAGTGACTCTCACGATCATATTCAATTCATCGTCGGCTGTAGCTGTTTCAATTAACAGAAGGATTCGAGTTTAAAACAATGGCTCGAGCTTGAAATGAAAATTATGGAAAATTACAAAAAATGATGAAAAGCTACTCGACATGTCACGAGAGTTACAAACGTTAAGGGAAATTAAGGAAATTTAGACTACGAGGATAGGATGATAATTCATTTAATTTAATTTACGAAAATTATTATTACGAAGATCGTGAAGATCTAGCAGGGATCACATTTAGTTGTGAAAAAACTCTAAAGCAAGATCACACGTGAAAGTTGTTGAAACAGAAAACTGTCAAATTAAATTGCTGTCTATTTGTTAGAATTGTTGATAAAAATCTTGCAAGTTTCGGGTAAGGAAGATTGAGAAAATTTAATTACGAATATTACGAATATAACGTGGATCGTTCAATAATGTTGCAACACAAGCCACGTCGTAGTCTTGTGATTTTCTTTAAAAAGAAATTTTTTTTACAATATTTTTCTGTTGCAGATAATCGCACTGGAGAACAATATGAAGACTCCGCAATATTTCGGAGGATATTGCGGCGTCCTGAACATAGGAATGACGGTGATAGTAGCCTTGTATATTCTCATAGGGTTCTTCGGTTACATAAAATACGGACCTGACGCTGGTGGTAGCGTTACGTTTAATCTGCCATCGGAAGAAGTGTGAGTGAGCTTTGTCTCACGTTTTCTTCGATAATATTATATATAAATATATATATATATTTTTTTTTTTGAAAACTACGAGAATATTTTCTCTTTTTACAGTATGGCACAAAGTATCAAAATAATGTTCGCCATAGCCATTTTCATCACGCACGCTCTACAAGGATACGTTCCAGTTGAAATTATCTGGAACACTTATCTCGATCAGAAGATACAGAAGAGAAAGATTTTCTGGGAGTACGTCTGTCGAACAGCTATCACAATGGCCACGTGTAAGTTTCCTGATTTGCGTGTCTTTTTAATGAACTGTTTAAAGTTAACGTTACGCAGAAGTTTCAATACTAAAATATATATAAAAGAAAACATCTTACGAGATTTTGAAGGTTTCTCGATACTCCAAAATTTAAACAACGCGAACAGTTGCAATGTTAAAAATTTCTGGCTTCAGGAATTTTTAGAAATGTTCGCTGAAATGTTCAGCAAGAACTTTCAGAAGGATTTTTCATTGAATTTATATAAGTGAAGTCAAATATCTAGCGATGTTTCTTATCTTTTGACTGAATAATTAAAAACTGAGTGATTCTGAATTATTCAGTTACATTTGTCTGGATATCAATTAATTTCAGAAAATTATCTACATAATTCCAACAAAATATATAGAAATTCAAATTACGTAGTATCTCTGCTAGAATCAAAAATCAAAAGCCCCGTGGCCCTTTAATGTCAAATTCAACGACACGATCATTTTGCTGGACCAAAAAATCAAAAACCTCAGCCTCCATTTCATCTTGTTACTAAATAATTTGCTGCAAAAACCAACCAATATCATTCCTTCCTAAAAAGAAAGAAATTAAAGGCACAATACTGATAAACGTGTTGAACCAAAAATTAAAAATCCTACAATCTCTTTCGTTCTGTTATTAAATAGTTCGTCTGATCGTCAATATAATTTCAATGAAAAACATCGTCGTTCAATTACGCGGTATCTCTCCCAGAAAGGGAAAAATGAAAAATCTCACGCCCATCTGTTCGCATAAACAAAATACGAAAAGAATTTTCTTTTTTCTCTTTTTTTGCAGTCACATTGGCCATCACCGTTCCCAGGCTGGGCCTCTTCATCTCGCTGTTCGGCGCTCTCTGTCTCTCCGCCCTTGGAATCGCGTTTCCAGCGATCATCGAGATCTGCGTGCTCTGGCCGGAACGAGACTTCGGACCTTGCATGTTCATGTTCATCAAGAACATCTGCCTGATCGTATTCGGTTTGCTAGGCCTCGTGATCGGCACGTACGTGAGCATCGTCGACATAATAAAGTCATTCGAATGAAATTCGCGAGCGACACTGGGCAGGAACGATCGAAGGATGGCAGACAGAGTTGGTAACGAGAGAGAGAGAGAAGAGATGAGAGAGCAGAGAGGAAAGGGACAAAGGGAAAGAGGAAGAGAGTCGAAGAGTTTTTGGAAAGGAAACGCTTGTTCGAGTTTCTCGGGGACGAAGTCGATCGCTTCGTCAAATGTTTTTTACAGGTTAACCCATCAAGGGCCAAATTTAAATTTAAATTAACGCCCAAGGCGTTAACGCGACCGATTTTATTTCGTTTGTCCGTCGAATTCTGTTCTTGGAGGAATTCCGAGAATATTTACGTAATGTTCGGAATATTTTAACAACACACACACACACACACACACACACACACGCCATTATTATACGAACTGACGAACCGAATAATATATTCTGTCTCATTTAGACAGACGTTATTTGAAGCAACTGTATTTATTTGAACGTTGAAAATGATTATTTCGTTACTTGGCTGTCAGACAATACATCTTTTACTTTGTGCTCGAGCGAACTTTTGTTTAAATATTTTTTCACTTTCTCGAATATTTTATTTTTATTTTTTTTTGACGAAGTTAGTTGAAGTAATTGGAATAATAACTGCTCAGTGGTTTCAAATATTTTAACATTGCGACCGCGAGAAGGGATTTTAAAAATAATCTGAATATTTTGACATCGAGAAGAAACTGTCAAGAATAATCGCTTGATATTTTTCAACGTATGAAAAAGATACTGTTGCAATTATTATTTTGACTAGAAATTTAAAGAAATAAAAATGTATGTAACTAATTATGATAGGATTGCTGCTTGGTCCTTGATGGGTTAACGAACGACGCGATTTAGATAAACAGTTTATCTCCAATGCGGCTGGGAGTAGTTCTTAGTGGAAAAAGGAAAAGAAAGAAAAGAAAAAAAAAAGAAAGAAATTCGCGAGCGAAGCATTCCGGAAATGCTTCTCGCCCCGCGTGAACTGCAACCATTGTTAGAGCACTTAGGCCGAATTTAGATGTTTTATTAAAAAGAGTAAGAGAGCGAAGAGTCATTCAGTGTTGGGTACACAAAAGAACACAGTGGATGAACGTCGACGGGGATTCGAATTTCAAAAAGGGATTTATAAACGGAGAAATTGAAACTTTTTCACTCCTAATGTTGGCAATTCTTTCAAAATTCGAAGGAACGGCCATTGAAAAAAAAAAGCGCGTTGCCTTGGTTAATTGCCCACGATAGATTAAGTGCAATTAATGCAATATCTTACATCGTGTAGAACGACAATTCGATGTGTACCAATCTAATAATTAATCGTTACTGATGGGACCTTGCAGAGCATTAGTTTATTTATTAACTCGATGCGAGATTGTACTGCTTGTTCCATTGGGTAATGCAGCTTTTGAAATTGCGATTCCAAAAGAATCAACGGGGCGAAGTACTGATCTGTGAATTGGAAAATTTGATAGGAAAAAAAAATGAATGAAAGACAACTGATTAACTTTGAAAAAGTATTTTAAAAACGGACACGACTCATATATTCGAAACTACTTATTAAGAATCTGAATCCAACAGTCATAAGTATAGAATCGAGAAGTATGTTGGAAAAATCGAAAAATAAAAAAAATTCAGAGCTATATAAATGAAAAACGAGAGCTTCCCTTTCGAGTTAGAAGTAACATTAAGTAACATTAAGTCAAACGAATATCGTCCATTTAATAATACACGCGTACCTTCGCAACACCGTGCCTACGTAAATGATTAATTAACTTAGCTCACTTTAGTCGCACTGCCTGAGAGCATGTTGAAACGAACCGATTTGGTTCTTCGAATTGCTCTTTTAATCCGAAAGTATCTCGATTAATTACTCGTAGAAGGCCAAGAAGTAGATGAAATTATAAAATCAATATCGTAGATAGAGATTAATTAGGATACATAATTTTACAAGCGAATTCTAATTCAAAGGGGGGAAATTAAGAAAGATGTACATACGAAGAATTATCGGCTTTCGTCGACGCAATGTCATTGTAGTACTATGGTCTGTTCTAAAGGTATATGATATTGCTTTTAAAAAGACTTTTTTTAAAGCAATATAAATATATTAGCAATATATATATTAGCAATATAAATATATTAGCAATATACATATAGCAATATATATATATATTACTGAGAATATTTTATTCTATTTCTATTTTCTTTAGAGATCACTTTCGTGGAATAATTTATTTAATTTAGAGTTCCGGTTTTTATAGAGAAATATCTTCAGGGCGATATTCCAACCGTTTAAAGAGAGTCCTTGATCCTTTAAAATTTCATTCTGTTCTTCGATATATTTTTAGGATAATTTCGTTGCCTTGAATATTTATTACTTTAAAAAAAATTCTTTCCCAGAAATCTCAGAAAATTTTATTTCCAAGAAAGAAAAAGAAAAACGAACTGTAAATAAATTCTAATTACCTGCGGAACAGACTGATACAATATTTGAAATTTTAATTCCAACTTACTCTAACGAACCACGCAATCGAACAAAATGAACTGTTCGCAGGGAATTCCGAGATAGAATTTTAATATACCTAACACTGAACAATACAGCGCTCTTCGAAGAGGAAAGGAATCAACCAAAAAAAAAAAAAAAAAAAGAAAAGAACGAATATAAAAAAATTAAAAAAAAAGAAAAAAAAAGAAAGAAAAAGTGGAAGAACCGTCGCGACAAATGAAAACCTGTGATCGATGATTTTATAGAGGAACGAACGTTGCATTTCTATCGTATTGTTGTTTATTGTCGTTGAACGAGTACATAGACGTATATACGGACGTTAATTGTTCTTCAACTACGAAACAGGATATCAGTCGTTCGATAGATTTTTTCTTTCGTTCTCGATGATACGAGTACTTACGTTCGTTCGAGCGTGATTCAAATGTTGACGAAGAATCTCTTTTTATATCTTTAAAGTTGCGAAAATATGCACAGAAAAAAAACATTGTCATACTTGCGACTAGAAATGTCCACGAAATTACTGGATTATACAGTTTGACGAAGATATTTCGTCTCTGATATTATTCCGATTGAAAAATTATGAAATTTGAAAGGCTAAAGAGTTTCAATCGGCGTCGACTTAAAAGAATAGTATAGAAATTGAAAACATTATAGTTATCGATTATAAATGTCGGCGAAGTTCATGTTTTTACCTTAAAAAGTAACAAACTTCATATTTCTAAACTGATTAATTGAATTTATTAATCAAATTTCATTGAGTTAATCGAATCGAGTTAAGCGAAGAAAATTATATAAAAATATAGTCACGGATTATGTACTCATTGCATAAGGCAAAGAAAGTATTGCTAAGAATCATTACCTAAACTATTACCTAATTGTTATTATAAACCAAGAGAAAGACTGTATAGTCAATGATCGTCATCGAATCATAAAATTCCCAGTATAAAATTTATTTATAGTTACAACTATGAAATTGAGAATTCTACATAATCATCGACTGTACGATTCTAACGAAAAGAACCATTTTTTGTTAAAAATATACCATACATTTGTGACTGCAAAGTGAAAAATTGTACGGTCACATAAAAAAATTGTTACTCGTTGAAAAATAATTTTTACAATCACGATTACAATATCTTACAGTCATTGATTACAGAGATTGTAAAGAAAACTTCGTGTAGTCACGACTGTAAGATAGAATATCTGTTTTATAGTTTTATACAATCTGTTGTACACGACGTATCTGAAACAGGTAGTTAAACTTTGATATCGTATTACTTTTAAAAAATAATGTGAATATTACATATATAAATTCAAAAAGATTTTCTTTCTGATTAAAAAAAAAAGAAAAAAAAAGCGATATACCAGAAATACCACTGTCTGATGTATTGAACGTGAAATCTCAATTCAAAAGTATCGATAGATCGATCCCTTTTTATTCTCGAAAGAAGCCAAGTTTAACTAACCTATTTCGATCGCGCGATTACGGATTATCCCGAATCCGGGCCAAAGAAACTCGCGAATCATCGAATCATCTGAAACAACCATCCCCAATCATCGACGATTACTCCTTCTAAAGAAGAGAAAGAGGATTGAACAATCATCGGACAGTGAAGAAGCAAGAAGGTTGATCGTACAAAAATATCGCGTCAACGTTTGAATCGCTCGTACGCCAGGACGAAGGAAAGCAACGCTGACAGACAAGAGAAGAAGGGAGGTCTAACCTATAAGTCGACTGACGCCAGCAATAAAAAAAACCAGATAAATTAGCTCATCGTTAATGCCTTATTTTCTATCATTGTTCGTGAAGCTTGTGTAACGTACGATACTCGCGGCTGCGAGTCAGACAGGCTGAAATTAAAGATCAAAGTTCAGTAATGAACAACGTACCGTGAAAATGAGACGCACCGCTACTTTCTGTACGTACCACCGTCACTGCCGGGAACAACTCGCTCGGGTCATCGCGATGATACACACTCATACACGCACACACACGCACACACACATACATTCGTACAACATTAAAAAATACGTGTACATGGACAAATGAATTGAACAATCAGTCGCGACTTTCTCGTTGAGCGCGAAACTACGCGCTCGTTCGAAATTCGTACGGGACTACACGAAGAGTCCCGACGCGAGCCGAATTCACCCGAATTCCCACTTAAATCGTTCGCGCTCTCGACTACGGCGGGCTACGACGATCGCACAGTCGTTTCATACATTCCTTCGTCGATTTTTTTCGTTTGCCGAAGCGTCTCCGGGACGTTCATCGAAAAACTCAAGTTATTCGCTTACTTTCGATATTTATGTTGCCTACGACCAGTTATTATTTCTCGGGAATGCGAGGCCGAATTTTGTCAAGAGTTTATGAAACGTCGAATCGCGCGACGCCATCTTGGCATTACTGGATTACAGCGCCAATCGATTATCTAATATTAATCGATTCTTCCTCTACGATTTTCCCGGGCAATATCGTTGATCGAATGAAACTATTGTCACTATAGATGTCACCGTTGCTGGTATTAAACTGCTGCTTTTTATTTTTTAATTATTATTAATAAAGATTCATTTGGAGTTTTACTTTTAGATTTAGCACAATATTAATGGAACAATTTAAGAGAAAAAGAAAATTCTTCAACCAAGCAGTTTAAGTTTCATTTGAGTAGCATTTTAACGTTCGTTGCTTTGTTAAATGTTTTTGTAACAAATGAATCCTATTGTTGCTATTGTTGTTCGAATAAACAGATATTAATTGAATGTTAGTTTTACAGGTTAGGAATAATGATATTATAGCATATAATTGCACGTTTGGAAAAAAAAGGCGATATTGTTCGTTAAACGTATATATTCTGATGCGTATGTTGTTAATGGTACCTGTTGAATATTTCTCAATGATAAAAATGAAAATCGAGGATCGTACTTATGGAGTTCTTCACGATTACGATTGGTGGAATTAGGTTCGCGTCTACGGAGCGTTATTAAATCGCTGTTTGCTGACTGCGCCGATTTTTTAAGCCCGGAAACGATGAAATCAAGTCTTTTGTATGTTTCTAAAAGGTTTTTTTCTTAAAAGATTTGCACATTGTGCGTACGTTTTTAAATCTGAGACTTTGTTGTTTTGTTCGTTTGTTTTTGGTCATTATATTACTGACGTAATAAACTCTTTATTCTTACCCGGCCTGTCTGACTTATTTCGAGCCTTTCCACTGTGATCCACACTGTGTAACACGCGTGTAATAATCCTTGATGACAGAAATCAAGATTTACTTTTAATTTTTACCAATAAAAGAAATAAAAAATATATCAGAGTGGGATGTAAAGCAGTGATTGTTGAGGTAAGAAAACGCCTTTCCTTTTTTTATACAATGTATTGTAATTTTCACTAATTCGTACGGTTCCTAGTAAATGCTTCTTGTCGAACCTAATAGCTCGGCTATTAATTTTCCTGTAACTCAGACTGCAATGCTACGGGTCGATCCTTTCTGAATCAATTTTAATCCGCAATACTTCTTTCCTTTCTTCAAACAATCGAGAAACATTTCATGCGCCTTATCGTATTTTTTCTCTTCTTTAAAATATGTAGTTGCGAATCTGATCGATTTGAAATTTTCGTTGAAGTTTATATCAAAAATTAATTGAAATGAAATTTATTTTTAGAAATTGGTCGCATTTCGTATGCTAAAATCTTTCCTAGAAGCCTTCAATTAACGATCAGTATTTTGATCGCTTTGGCACTAAGATTTTCAATGTGTTTTCAAGTATTTTAAAATCTGGTGTAATTCAAATTATGTGAATTTCATTTCATTAGATAATCGCAATGAAATTTTTTAAAAAGGAGTTCAGATAAAATATGAACATTATAAAAATCGCTTACTCCTGAGAGTAACTTTTTATTAAGGGCTGATAAGTTTTGTTAAGAATTTACAATCTCTGAAAAACAGTGACATCACGGATCTTTCATTGTCTATAAAACATCATTTTATTTAGAAATTGTACTTTCTTAAATAATAAATCAAATGATATTTTTTATCGTACAAATCGTTTCTAAATAAAGAAACTATAGTATTCACAGGATTTTTGTAAATACGATCAAGCAACGAAACGAAATAAATTGAAGAGAATATAGAAAACATTTTGCATATGTATGGAATATATTAAAAAAATTTCATATAAATATTTTCTTTAAATAATTTCTATTTAAAAAAAAATAGAAACTACGACACTTAAATTTTGAAACTTTAACTTAAAATTTTACTTGAATCACGAACTTTTCGAAAACTTCCAATAGTTTTCCAATACTTTCTGAATGTTAATCCATCGAAATACCTGGACAAATTGAATTGAGATTTAATTCAATTTCCTTTTTGGCTTTTATATCATTCAGAGAGGGTCGACGGAATTAATTTGCACACATTGCAAAAAGACGCCGACATAGAAGAGCCTCGGATTCGGAATCGACGGATCACACGTTTGTTAACAACAATCTGTCGAGGCAGAAATAATACGTCGATGTTTAAATAGATGCCTTTTATACGTGGAAACTGAACAGGGGTACATCATCATCGTTTAATATTAAATCGAATCGCGAATACACCATTGCAGCTTCAATGTCCTCGCCATTCTCGTTTTCTTCTTTGCTTTGTTTTCGTACCACGCAAGAATCATCTTAATTAAATGGTAGCACTGAGAACGATAATCGCGAAGCGACGTTGATAGAGAAAAATCTGTCGTACAGCATTTTCTTCTAATTCGTCGAACGAATTATATATAATTAGAAAAAGAATACGTACAATTGACGGAGGATGTAGAACTGCGAAAAAAATGTCCCAAACGACGAAATAAAACGACTTAGAAATTCTTGAAGGAAAGAGGAATTTGGAAATCTCCGAATGTTTGGGAATTCTTAAAGCTTTTAGCACGGTACTTTTTGAGGGAAATTTAATTGACCTGTTTAAAAGAATTTCGAAGAAGCCAAATAAACATAACAAATAAACGAGAGATAAAAAAAGGAAACAATAAATCATTAAAAATAGAAATAAAAAGGCAATTTAAAAATTCTATTAAAAAATATACCTTTCAAATGTTAATTCAAATGTAAAAATATAAATTTGTATCCGGTAATCCAAATTAAGAAATTGACAAAATTTTCTTACGAATACATAACAAGTAGTGATTTAATATTGAAATAATAGGGGAAAAAAAATGAAAGGTAGACGAGGATTAAAACGTCATAATCGAATTCCTAGTCACGATTAAATAAATAAATAAGTTAAATAACTCCATCTTATATTGGGTTATAACGCAATAAGACATTATAAAGCAAGGGATTATATAGAGATCCCCTAATAATCCATTGCTATTCAAATAAATAAATTAAATAATTAAATAAATAATTCTTTCTTTAACATTTAAAACTGTGGTGCATATGTAAGTAAGTAGAAACGTCCAGTTTGTGTAAGACCACGAATATTCACGTTAGTTAATATATTCGTTAATGACTTGTTAATTGATGTTACTCGATCGAAACTAATTTTATACTTAAAATTAAGAAGCATAAAATATCCAAAACACTTCCATTTCCCGTTTAAAACATTTGAAAACGTGAAAGACATACATGGACCTCTGTGATTGGCTGTACGTGTTAAATTATACTTCACTAGCATTAAGCTTCGTGAGTTCGAAAATTCTAAATGTTAAAGGGGTCAGTTTCTCATAGAAATAAATAAATAAATGAACAAAACAAAAGCGTCATTGAAATATCTAGTAATAAGCTTCTGCGCGCGTGCAAAGGCAAAATAGACGAAGAAAATAACTAAAATAAAGTAAAAAAAAAAAAGAGGGAAGGAAAATAAAAACCGTCAGAAAAATGATGCTGTACGGCGTTCTCCGTTTGCCTCCGATTCGCGAACCAGAAGACAGGAAGTGTTTGCGATGATGGCACATCGATTGCGCGCAGGGGTCAGCTACGTCGACGGGGTGGCTTGGGAGAACCGAGAGTCGCGAGAAAAAGTGAAGAGAACATCATCATTTCATCCATTTCTTTCCCTTGTTTCTTCTTTTCTCACAGTTTTCTCAGCTTCTCTTCCGTTTTTTCTTTCCCTCGTCTTCTTTTCTTTTCTTTCTTTTCTTTTTGTTTTTTCTTTTCTTTTCTTTTTTTGTTTTTCATTTTCTCGTGGATTACGCGTGGTCACCACTGAAATAACTACTCTGCATCATGAACAGTTTGTCGATGGGATTGTGAATCGCCGCGTGTAAACTCTGCGACAACGAGGGCGCCTCGTGGGACGTTGGTCCATGGTGGGAGTGGCCGCTGGCTTGATGGCCACCCTCTTGGCCGCCGCCACCCTCGTTTTCACCTATGTCGAAGCCAGCCTCAGTACCATCCAACGACAGATCGCTGCTGCAGAAACTCTCGCCTGAGTGGCCTGGATACGCGTCTGAAATCAACGATTACAGATTCGTCAAACACCGGAGATCGAAGATCGGCTTGCCTCGGTACAGGTTTAACGACAAAAGAATCTTTGCTTTCACTTTCTCACATTGTACACCGAAGCAAATCAAACTGTTACGTACAAAATTGAAACCTACATCTACACAAATGGTTTGGACTTGAACATTCTTTTTTTCAAACACGATTTTCGAAAAATCGTACTGGCAACGAGGAGGAATGTTCTTACATATTTTTCATTTTACCGTATAGTCTAGCCTAATCTTGCTAGTACAAGTCTTTCACAACTTCAAGCAAACATACTGGCAACGTTATAGTTCGAAGATCAAATTTCGATCTTTGACAAAATTGCACGGTAATTCCGAATTACACAACGTCGGGAGGGAGACGTTGAATATTTCGATGAAAGTCATCGATAAAGGAAATAACAAGCTCTAAGAGGCACCGTATAGGGATTGAGGAGTTTTCATTTTCCGAAATTAAATTCAACAATCTTTCACAACAGAATCTTTCCTAGATTTTCTACGAGTAGAAGTGACTTACCGTCGGGCGAGTACGGGTTATTGGGGTTGAGCGGTTGAGTGGCTGAGGGGAAGCTAGAAGATTCCCCGTCGCGCATGTTCATGGCGTTCAAGTAATGACCTGCGAACGAGATCAAACGATTGTACGGCATTGTACCAACAATACATATCTATCGAAGCCCCATTAACCAGTCTTCGCGAAACGTTAAATGGTTCGATAAAAACTAAAAAAAAAAAAAAAAAAGAAAGAAAAAAAAACGGAAAAAAATCAAACATTCCACCGAAATATAATAGTGGAGAAATCCTCGTGCAAATCGTCAACTCGTGACTCGAAAATTAACGAACAGTCGAGTTTAAAGAAAGAAATTCTCGTTATTCTATGTGTTGTCGAGTGAAGAGTCGAGGTGAACACTACCGCACACTGTGGCATATCTTACTGTGATCGCTATGAGGACTCTCTGTTCGACGTTCCTCCTTCGGTTCCTTGTCGGATCCAGGCTCGGTTTTCGCTTTCCTCTGCAGCTTCTTCATTTTCGCCCGTTGGTTTTGGAACCAGACTTGCACCACGCGTACGCTCAGCCCCGTGTCCTTCGCCAGGGCCTCCCGCACTTTTCGACAAGGCTTCGGCGACACCTCGAACGACGCTTTGAACTGACGCCTCTGCGCCGACGTGAGGATCGTCCGCGGTCGTTTGGGTCCCCGACGACCGTCGCGGGGCCGATTATCGTCCAGTAAATCATCGTCTGTAAAATTCGTTTTGTCCCGTTTGAATTTCAAGGAATCTCCCCTCGTTCGAAGAAATCTGAATGTATTTAGCGTTCGAATGAAATAAGAGACTTTAGTCGTTGAGGTTCAATAGTCAATGGTCCACCGATCTCAATTCGAGGAGAATGTCGATGATCTCTTTTGTTTGCAATTGCGTTTGCAATATTGTGCAACGCAATCGTGAAAATTAATTAATGTTCCACTAGAGTTGCAAAAGGAATACACGTCGTTTCATAGTTTGAGAAAAGTAAGATGAAAAGTGACTGGAAGGGTGGAAAGGCTGGGAAGTAGGATGAAAATTAAAGTCGGAAAAGAAGAACATCGATTCCGGAAAAAGAAATTTGCACGAAAAAACAAGAAGAATTTTGATTTAAAATCGCTGATCGTGAGTAATGAAGAACGGTAGAGGGAAAATAAGTTGTAAATTAAAACTAGAGAATAAAGCTGTAGAAAAAGAAATATATATTGATGACAATAAATTGACTCGCAAATCGAAGAAGTTTCGACCGAACTGAGATTCAGCAACAATCTAATTAACAATTAACCATTTATTCGACGAAAAAAATAATATCAAACGTGAAACACTTGTTGTACTAACTATCCCAGTTCGAGCGACGTTTCTACGAAAGACACAACTTGTTTAAAAAAATATACAACAGTTCCAAAAAGTCGTGACTAACAAACTGCTCTTCCATCGATTTCGCCCGGTTTTAATTTTCCTTTACAAGCAATCGCGAACGACGCAAAAGGAAACTGAATCTCGCGAATTATTGACGAAAGAATCTTAATGCAAAAATTTTACGTCAGAGAAAATCACGAACACGAAATCTTTTCTATTCTCGCTTTTATAGATTGGCGTTCTTCTTCGTATAATTTTTTTTTTCTTTTTCAACTTATTCTTATTTTTTTTTTTTTTTCTGTTCCAATTTCACGGAAGAATCGTTTCTAATTACGCAGCTTGGTTTAAGTGTATTTACCTTGAAAAGAGAGACAGCCTTGATTCGAAATTCCTGCAGGTTTTTACTTTGGATGTCTTTAGATTGTAGTAGTACAACCTGCGAACAATGCAACATGGTATGTACAATACGTTTCTCGCACGTTTCGTCGATTCTTTTTTTTTTTCTTTTTCTTTTTCTTTTTCGTTTTTTCTAATTTATTTCCACTCGCGGAGATCTTTGAATTTCTAACGACACGTTTCTCACTTGTCTTTCCCCTCGTTTCTGTTATATATCGTTATTATTATTTTTCGTGAACGCTTGAAATTCCTTCAATTGTCAAGTTCTTCGTTCCCAGTCCTTTCAATCACTTAAATATAAATAATGTTAAACTTTAAATACGAATTTTTCTAGTTAGTAAATTTTCACATTCCAGTATTACAAACTCGTTATTTCTGATTGAATTCTTCTAATTTGAAATCCTCTCGCTAAGTATGAAATTTAAGCTTCAGCTCTTCAAATTCTCACGTTCTAACGTTATTCTATTATATATATATATATATATATATATATATCGATGGTTCGAATATAGATGATGTTAATGATAAATTTCAACTCTAATCTAATATCTTTCTGTTATTAAAGAAAACTTCTAACTTCTATCGCCTATCGTCAGTATCACACTTTTGAAAACAAGTAATTCGATCAAACGTGAACGCGATCTCGATCGTTTGTTCGTTCGTTTGTTTTTCTTTTCTCCTGCGTTGAAGAAGTAAAAAATCGTTCGAACGAAACATTGCAAAGCCATTATATCTCGGTCATATCGTCGGTTTGACAATTTTTCGTTTTAAAGCGACCGGTATATCGCTCGATATATCCATGATTGTCCTGAACAGACCGCCAATCTCGGTTCTATATCGATGATAATAATAAAACAGAAATCGTTCGATAGTCGAGCAGTTTGCTGTCGGATTTCACGTTCCGATTTCACGGTCGCTTTTACACCTGTAAATTCCGCGTATCGTGTGGTGTAATAATATCAATGTAAACGAAAATCAGTGGACTCGGACTCGTTTCGCTTTGTTTGGTAATATTTGAAGGAAAAAAAAAGAAAAAGAAAAAGAAGAAGAAATCAGTGGCCAGAATTGCAACAGCAGACGCATTTATTTAGTTCGCAGAGAAAAACGTGGGAGAACATGCAGAGAAAAATCTTCAAATCAAAGTCAAAGAATTGGAAACTTCCAGTCCAGCAAATGAAGAGCTTGCAACTACTAAAGATTGAATCTGTAAATGCTAGGTGTTAAGATTAGTGTTAGTATCAAGCCGCTGGAAAGCATGAGCTCTATTAAAGTTGCAAAACGTGTAGCAATTGTGCAAACGTGAAGACGCGAAGAGAAAGCTAACGTGTTTTCGACAATCATGCTATCATTGTTGTTTCATTTATTTGGTTGCCGAAGCTCTGCCGAAGGAATTAGGCCACTTTGAAGCTCAATTAATTTTTTTAAGGAACGAATAAAATTGAAGGAAAAAAAAAAAGAAGACATAGTCTATATCGATTTCAGAAAACGATCCACGAGAAAGGAACGTAACATTTAGAAAACTGTCAAAGAAATAAAGGACATTGCTAGACTCGACTGCAGTAAAGTGCAGTGAAGATAAATAAAAAGAAGCGGAAAAACGATGCAGACGAGATAAAAATCTATCGAGTAAACCGAAGAGAGACGTATCCAAACTGCAAACAGCGAAGAAACGCTAATGCATCCATCCATCTGTGTACAATTTCCAATCGAAAAGTGAGAAAGAGACTCGCTAAATGAAAATAGTCAGATAGACAAACGCATTGGAAAACTACGTAAATAAATTAAATTAATAGATAAACCGCATTGACATCGTTGAGAAAACTGGAGGAAAAGTAACGAATAATAGTTGAAAGAACGAAACGTACGGGAGACGTACAAACGAACTAACAGAGAGACTAGGCCTAATCTAAAACATTAAAGAACAACTTGGTACAAAAATGGCCACCGCGAACGAAAGTACATATTGCGTGCAATTGCAACGCGGGGGATGCTGCGCCCGAAAATGAATAATCGAGAAATTAAAAGAAAGAAAGAAAAAGTGAGAAATGCAGAAGGGGAAAGTAATCGAAATAAACTTTGAGACAAACTCGGCGAATGGTGGAAAGGTGGGGCGGAGAGGAGAGTTAGCGGTACCAACCTTGAGGACTGTTCAGGTACAACTCGTGCTCGTAGTCCCTTCGACAGATCGGTTGCCCCTGACGGAGGAAATACTGGGCGCCAGGTGGCAATGGCTGACCGCACATGCAACACGCGAAACACTCCACGTGAAACACCAAACCCGGCGCCCTTAGCACGAAATCCGAGCAGCTGATCTTCTCCATGCATCGTGCACACTTCACGCCGAAGATCCGCTCGTAGTCTGTCCGACAGTAGAGTTTCAGCTCGCGGATGAAACAGGAATGGGTGAGGGGCGCGGCACACGCGGCACACGAAAGACATTCCTCGTGGTAGTTTCTTCCAGCCACCTGCATCACGTACTTGTCGACTATCGTTCGGCCACAACCCGCGCAGATCGTCTCCAACAGTCCGGACTCCGTTTTCACTGAGACCGACGGCTCTGGAAATCAGCGATCGTTGTTAACGCTAGACCACACCACAGTCAAAATGACTGGTTTTATAATTTTATTTTAAAATTTCTATTTCACGTTGCAATTCCCCCCCCCCCCCAATTGCAATGATGCAATGACTTTTACACAGTGATTTACTAAAGAAATGATATAATGAATTTTATTTTTTTTTTTTTTTTTAAAATAATAAAAATAATTTTGGTAGAAAAAACTTCGTCTTAACTGTCTTTTG
>WIUT01002576.1:0-23182 GCA_010645135.1 Tetragonula clypearis | reverse complement strand
ATAGATACATATACATATATATATAATATGTATATATATATATATATATATATATATATATTTAACAAACGATATACATAGTTGTATCTAACGATAGTAGTCAATACTCGGATAATTTTCTCCCTTATTTTTTTTTTCTTTTTGCTGCTCGTTATTTTAATAAATAGCGCTATTGCTATACAGTATATTTGTTTATTATAATTATCGTTAGTAATGTAATCATATCCTTACTCGTCCTTAGCCTACGTCGCTAATATTTCTCAATTTATGGAATTTTTAAGCTACGTTTTTTTTTTTTTTTTTTTAATTTTCGTTTAGTATTAAGTTACGCATTGAAACGTGTCAAGTGGTCAAAGATCGGGACGCGGGTGTCGGATTGAAACGATCTCGAACAGCGAACGCACAATGATAAAAAGAGAAACGGCTTGGACAGTTCCGGCAGTGACAAATCACTAGACCGCGGATTCTCACGCAATTTGGATATTTATGCAATTTTTATATTTTCCCGAAGACAATTGAGGAAGAGAAAATGATTTTATCTGTTAAATCTGACTAAACGTTAAATGTTAAATATTGCATAAATACGAAGCATTCGATATTACACGTCAAATATCTCTCGTCTTATTAATATCCACGTCGTTTCATCTCCCACGAACGCATAAAAATCCGTTGTCCATAAATTATCTTTTCATCTTGAAACGAATATTTTCCTTCGTCACTGTCAGAATGTCACAAACGTGTGAAAAATTTCGATACATCGAGTTTGTCGAGTTTTTCGCATTTCGAGTCAATGGGCGTGCAATTGAAAAAAAAAAAAAACAGATTGTACGATGACTGATTGATTGTTTGGTTGTTCTTCAATACTTATTGTCATTATGCGATTTCTTTTTAGGCTTGTCGCGCGTTTACTTGGCACTGTAACATATCGTGTACGAAGTACGAGATGCAAATGAGGAAATATATAATGCACAGGTTGAATTTGTCGAGACATCGATGTATCTGTTTTTGTCATGATATTACGAAAAAATTCGATTACTCCAAGTCAAAATGCGGCGCGCTATTGTGATCATCGTTACGTTGAAAATACGCGTGTCAATTTGTTTAGCTTGTTAACTGTGTTCGACGCTCGTCATGCGAAAAATGGCATTGGTATGAATTAAATTTATAACGATATTATATTTACTTGGATCAATGATGACACATTTGGATGAAAGAGAACATAAGTTTAAAATTTCTCTGACAACAGAGAAATAAATTTAAAAGTATTGTTCTTAAGTTTAGAATATTTCAGAACATTTTCGAGACTGCGATGGAATAAGAAAATCGAAATTTATTCGTAATTGGGATATTTAAAATGTTTATTTAATTGTTCGCTAACAGTTCGATAATACTCTTTTAACTCTAGAATAAAATATTTCGTTTTCGAAAAAAAACCAATTTCAGTATATATTGTTATTGTAGAATTTTTATTTAAATTTTAAAATTCAGTATGACGAGTATATCGGTCATCATCTAATTTTAATTATACAGTTAACAGGTTAAGCTCGATTTCTCCGCGTTTTTCTTTAGATTTATTAACATGTTCCGTTTGCTTAACAGCGATACGATACTTCTAATGAGCTTCGATCGATTTACTTAATTCCTCGGCATTTTGCACAATACTCTCTCTTTTTGTTTTCCTAATTAGAAGTCTCCAAACCTTCCAGAGAAGAACGTTTTTCAACTGTTTGCAAATCAATCCTCTCTTATCATCGCCGAATCTTTACTTCTCGTTAATTTCAATTTCGTCATAACAATTAATCAAAAAGAAAGAGAAACATATTGATAGATGCTAATGAAAGCAGAAGAACGAAACAAAACTTGAAGATTGGAAAAAAATTTGCTGATATTGTAATTTTAAATCTGCTACTGATTCTCAAATCTTTGCATTTCAATCTTACATTCAATTGTGTGTTTATCACAAAATGTAAGAAGATACAAGAAGAAACTCGAGCACAATAATGAGAAGTTTCTCAAATTTTGTTTAACCCATCAAGGATCAAGCAATGATGATTTATCGTAACGTTATAAATACTTTAATTCCTTGAAATTTCGTAAAATCGTAGAATCTAGAATAACGAAAGAATTCGTTGAATTATGAGAAGAAATTTATGCATTATATATCAGTATAATTGTATGTTACTATATATTACTCTATACAACATATATTGTATAATTATTTTTTTTATATTATAAATATGCTGTGCAATATTTATATAATATAAAAAGATAATCATACAATTTATATAATAACGTATAATATATATGATACTACACTATAATAATATAATTAAAAGATAGAATTTCATAATATAAATCGATCGGCAAAAATAAATAAATAATATCACAGAATTCTCTGATGGACAACACTTGAGAGAGCTTTTAATTATACATATCAACATAACGATGGATCGAATAGATGGTACCCGAAGAACGCAGCAGGATTAAAGTTCAACTTCACCTCGTATCCTTTTTCACAGAGATTCTTGACGAACGAAAATTCAAGCAAGGAATCCTTGAAATTTCAATAAACGAGGCATAAAGACGAGATCCGCGAAGCTTCTACATTGAAACTGTTTCCGCGTTCCACATAGGTAACACCCGCATTACGATCGCTCTTCTCGAATATACGCAGTTTTATTATAAACGTCAAGATCAAGATACGGGCAAGCAACAATACAGCCCGTATTTCTTCTCTCCTCGTACGTTTCCTTTATAAATTGTGCATCGAGGAACGATTTTTCGGATCTGTCGTTTTCGTCTTTTTTTTCTTTTTTTCTGTTTTTGCTTTGTTCCTTTTCCACTTTCTGTTTCGTCGGCAAAACGCTAGATTTTGGCGCTGGTGAAAACGTTAAGTGTATAAGTTTCCAGGCGAAGGCCACGATGACCGATGAGTTCGCTTAGCAGGCTATCGTCCGCAGCATTTCTTTTATTTCTAGAGTTATACAGATGAGATTCGTTAACCCTTTATAACCGAATGTTTGGTTTACTTATAAGAGAAATAGAAGTACAATTTTTCTTTATGATCGAACGAATTGGTTAACTTGTTACATCTCTCGGCCACTGAATTACGATCGTTTGTACATTTTTACGATCTTGACAGAAGTGGTTTCGACGAAGTTGAAAAAGTTCGACCGTAATTGGAATAAAATTCGACTAATTATTAAAAATATTTGAAACTCGGTATCATTTGTTTCAGAATTATTTAAAATTCTGTTTTATTTATTAAATTATGATTAATGATTAATTATTAAAATTTATCGAATTTCGTTTATTTATTAAAAGAATCGTACTAGATATTTTATATGCATGCCTTTACAGCGTGTCTTTTTAGTTTAACATTTAAACAATGTTTAATGAACTAGACTCTAACTAATAAATAAAAATTTAATACTTAAAATTAAATTTGGAATTTGGAATTCAATATTTCAGAATTATAATCTTTTTCCTGTATACTTCGCACATATTACATCTATGTCTGTTTTTTTCTCATTATAATACAAGTACATTTTTTGAGATGCAAATGAAACGTTCTTTCACTTTTTTATCCTTTGCAGCATGAACAAGTGCTCAGTATTGTCTTGTAATAAATATAATAACATAATATAACAAGATGCAATAATAAACTAAAATAACAAGTGTAACACTTTTTTAATACTGTTTTATTAGTCATTAAATTTGTAATCAAATTTCATTCAAACATGTAGTAGAGAATTTTAATGTAGTTCTAATTCAATAACCAGGAGCTGTATTTTCTTCAATTGAAAATCTTAATTTTCACAAATAAATCAACATATTTAACATTTTGCGATAACGATAAACCAACAGAGTGAAATTTTCAAAATGCAGACACATGGGTATGTAACTTTCAAGTTACACGACTATTATAAAGGGTTAACGTTTACATAAAGTGTTTGTTGCGTGAATGAAAATATTAGAAACGTGAATAATCATTGTCGAATAAATCAAAGTATACGCGAAAGTTTTATCGCGCAGTGTTACATGATGTAACATGTACATTTCCGCTCAAAGTTTTCGAGCACGTTGAAACGATCTTAACCTGGAAATGATAATCCTCGAGCACGACAATAATTTCGAATATGATACTATCATTTTAATGTATCGAAAAGTATCGAAAACTAATCGTAATCGCGATGTCCCGTTTGTTGTTATCCCCAGATAAGACGATAAAGAACATTCACCTAATGTGCGAGAAAGGGGAAGGAGGAAATTTATTTCGTCCAAAAAAATCGAAGGATGCTCCAAACTCATGAGCAGCGATGTACGTACATACGAATTTGAACAAACAATGCACGCTTGTGGTCTTGCGCGTATTATATAAGAATTATATTTTCCATCGTACGACGACGGGAATGTATCCCCCGTCCCTTAAAATCGAAGGGTTGTCGCGTATAAAAAACTTGAAAACATTGCGCGCCTGCGATCGGTCAAATATCGATGAGAACCTCGCACGCGAGAAACGCGGGAACCGTAGTTTTCCACCCTTACTAAAAAAAAAAAAAAACACCCCGCTAAATATATATGTATATATATATATATAAAGTTAAAGTGGTTTACAACACGACAATCTTACACGAGATGAGAATAAAATTGTAAAACATCCGCCTTCGAGAATGTAAATCAGACACGAAACATAACGACACGAAAGTGTTACATTCATACACATGCGTACATATAAATACATATACGTATAAATAGCTTCGCGAAGCTAATGGAAGAAAACGAAAGATCACCTTCGGCTCGTTCGTTGTCATTGATAAACCAAATGACGCGGTTCACGACGATTTTCTTCTTTTGTTCTCTCTTTTTTTTTTTTTTCTTTTTCTTTTTGTCTTATTTTCGAAACAGCGTGTGTCGTGGGACTTCCACCGTGCAACGCGTGATGATGATCCCAGTTTCTTGCAGTAGTAAAAAAACTCGAAATTCGCTTAAATAACGTCTGGCCTTACGCTATCGTCAGCTATGTACACGTTATTTACACCTTAACAGTTAATACGTACCTGCTCTATCGGTGCTAATTACTAACTAGATACCGCGCACTTGTTTTTCCCCCTTTTTTTTCTTTTGTTTGTTCTATCTGTGTGTACGTGTGTGTGTGTGTGTGTGTGTGTGTGTGTTTCCCTTCGTTCGAAGAACAACGTTTCAAAGAGCAAGCTTTCCCCCCTTCGACCTTTTGGACAATTTGCTTCGATGGCTTCGCTTCATCACTAAACAACTACTTGCGACGAGGTTAACAACGGTTAAAATATCAGAGTAACAATAGCCGACTATCGTTGGAATAATCTACTATTGTCAATGTGAGACTTTAAGATTCGTAGGATCGCGGGATCGAGCTTTTACCAATATCCGGGCTGGACACTTCCGGGAAATAATTCCCGGTGCTTCGCATCTGGCGGGAATTTTGAACCTTGGTGGTAATTTCAATTGTAACTCTCGGATGAAAGTTGACGATTTTGAGAAATGATATTCGGCGAGTCAGTTTCAATACTTCGGGGATTTTGAGGAAATTTCTTTTTTCTTTCTTTTTGCTATTTTATAACTCTCGGAGATTACGATAATTTGTGGATGTAAATTCCTTTTGGAAAAAGACAGCGGTTTGTGAGAAGTATTTCTGGCGGCTCTTGAAAGTCGTAACCTTTTGTCATTTTAATTGTCGATTTCCGAGATTGCAAGTTATTGGAAAGTTATTGGTTGAAATTTTATAAAACTCGAGAGTTAAAACTTTGCTCATTTCAATGGTAGAATTTCATCGGAGTAATGAAAATAACCAGTTTGTAGTTTTTTTTTTTTTATAGAAGTTCTAAGATTTGCAACAGTTATTCGAGTCTCGTATGATTTTTGCAGAAAATATACAAATAAAAGTTCTTTTCTCCCTGTTCTTTGCACTTCAATTTTTTCGATGCAAGTTTTTTATACTTCTCTCTCTCTCTCTGATTACAATAGCTTTTGCTTGAAATTTTGAAGATAAATCGCTTTCAGACAAAAATGTCACTCACACTGAGTTACCATTTCAACCAAATTCTAGTTACAATGAACATAACAATTACACTGAAAATATATCGAGTCGCCAAAAATCCATCTCAAACCCTAACCGCTACTTTAAACCTTAAAAAGAAGCGTATTTTCGAAATTTCAATCGAATTCGAAGCATGCGCGTAAACAATTACTTTGTATGAAAAGTAACTTCGAATCGTCAAAAAAAGAATCCTTCTTAAATCCTGAAATACTACTTACCAATTTTCAAAATTCTCAAAGCCAAATTCGAAACACGCGTTTTTTCTTTCTTACGAAAATTTCGCCCAACTATCCGGGTGATATATAATACATAACTGCTTCCGACACACTTAATGTTTGTAGCTTACGAATGTTAACGCGTAAATAAGTAACTGGCTCTATCATAGAAAATGTGTGCGTTCTTCCCTATCGTTTTAGTGCAATGTAAACTTCATATGAGTCTCGTTCGTTTCCCTCTAAGGGACAAAATCCTAACATCGACGACGACGCGTAACCACCCCCACCCACCCCCGTTCGTTCTAAACATGCGTTCGGCGTTCACTGGACGATATTTTCAATCAGGTAGCAAATACGTTTACTTGTCTTCATGACACTACTTGTGTTCCGTGGTCGGTTCTCGTTCAATCAGCAACCATTCGTTTCCTTGTTTTCATTTGTTCGTTTACCCCGATATAAAAATTTTTTTTTCTTTTTTTTCTACCGCGATTTTTAAAATTTTTCTTTCATCGTTTCCTCGCTTTTGCCTCGTTTTCTCGAGTTTTTTTTCCGCGTGCGCGTTGGTCGACGAAATTGAAATTGAAAATTATACATACGTACATGAATACATATATGTTTTTTCTTTCTAAGTTAATTTCGTCAATTTTATAGTTTATGCCGTGTGGTTTACAAGTGGTTTACCGATTGGAGGAGGAACCGCGGAGCTTATCGATACGACGACTCGATAAAACGTCTTCCGCGCTAACAACGCTTTCTAATGGCAGTATTTACGGAACAAATATACTTCTTGTCCTACGAATGTATGTATTTACAATCCAACGTGACGTTAAGGCATCGTTACCTTGGATGCGTTAAAATTATTATTATTATTATTATTATTCTCAGCTATGAGTATATGCCTAAGAAACGTCGGAGAATCAGAGATTCTCGTCGAGTCGAATTGCTCGGATAGGGCCTACGGGTTATACTGGATAGAGCTCGAGTATTTAGATTCGGAGTACGTCGAGATTTTGAATGAAACAATTGTGTTCGTACTGTGTGGACAGTATATACTTTTTCCTTTTTTTTTTTCTTTTTTTTTTTTTTTTGGGGGTTTTTATTAGTTCCAATTTTTGGAACTGTCCGAATGACGTATAGGAAATTTTACATGCCATTGAACTCCTGGACGAATTAAGAAAAACGAAAGAAAGAATGAAAGAGAAATGAAATGTTTGTCCCAGGAGGAGAGAATACAACATAAAATATCAGAATATTAAATCTCGAGAAATAATTACAAGTAAATTCTGAAACATTCTGCATATTCTGTGTAACGTGTTTAAAAAAAAAAAAATACTTAACAAAAAATCGAAATCATACTGATATTTTAATTTAATGTAGGTATTAATTTTATTACAATATATCATATATATTAATAACGATAACAATTATCGTATGAAACGTAATAAACAAATACGTAATAGATATAACAATATATATATATATATAAATAAATAAATAAATATAATAATTATCTAAATTATTATAAATGATATATTATTATAATAAAATTATACGACACCATAATCGCGTCGCTGATTATTACCTACAGTAACCACCGAGAATGTAGTTTCAGTCGTAGAATCCTATGAAAAATCAAACTATTATTATTTCGAGGGCGTTTGATTAATTCGTCCCATACACTGTGCACCCAGTACAACCCTAAGAGCCTAAAGCTTCGTCCTTCGATCTTGAAAATGTTCGCGAATTTAACGAAGCTAGAAACGAACGATTGCAATTCATTGAGCATTGTGATTCACAATCGATTTCGCGCGTCAATTAATCGTTAAGGAATCGCAGATTCTCCGACAGGTTAGGTTACAATTCTCGCGAATATCAGTCCGCTCGCACGAGGCGTAACTAAGAATCACTTAACCGCGATAGTACATGTTTATACATAGCGCGTAATTGTTTAAAAGAAAGAAAAAGAAAAGAAAAAAGAAGAAAAAGAAGAAGAAGATTAAGAAGATGAAGAAGAAGAAGAAGAAGAAGAAGTGGAAACAAATGAATACGAAAAGATAGGAAAAGAAACGAAGGCAACTCACAGTGACATCAACCACGTACTACAGCATTGAACAACGACATGAACGGTTGTTCAATCAGCTACATCTATCAGCTTTAGAATTCGTATGCTTTACTTGTTCTTACAGAACTATCGGTTATTATTATCGTATTAATGTTTCGCGGGTTTTTCGACTCTTGTTACAAAATACAGTATTTTTTTTTCCTTTTTCTTTTTTTACACAGAGGCGAAGTGTAACACGTGTGCAGCGAAATGTCCCTCGAGATAAGATGCATCCAATTTCAAGGAGGAGTTGTTCTGACAATGAGTTACACAGTTGACGTTAATTGGTGAGATTAATTGATCAATTTAATCAGTGGTTTGATTTAATGTTAGTTTGCGAATGTGTAACGCGTCAACTATTCAAGAACTAATCGAGGAAAGTTACAGTAGAGATTATCCTATATTCGAACTAATAGAGAGATAAAAGTGTTTGGCTAATGGGATTTTTGGATAATACAATGGCCACTTTTATGATATTATATTGTTTACTTGGCCAAATTATTTACTTTTATAGCATCGAATTATTTATTTGGTGTCGTACGTAATATTTTCAACATTTATTTCCTTGATATTCCTTTATTTCAATGTTTTTTAATACTTCTTCAATATTTCTTCAATATTCTTTAATATTGTTTAAGAATACTACATTGAAAAGATCTGAACTTTTCAGCATAAGAAAACACATTCTTTCTTGTGCTTCAAACCATTTTTTGTTTCAATAGGTGAAGACCTATCCTCATTATTTTAATTTGCAGTTTTTGGAAAAATTATGTCCACATCTTCACGTTGATTGCAATCGATTGTGTTCAAATTAAGATCAAGAAAATTATTTTTATCCTGATATTTAAGAATACTATATTCTTTTTTGAATTATCTAACTCTTTTAGCACAAATAAGTAAGTGTATTCTTTTGTGTATTTCAAGCACATTTGTCGAATGTTTTAACGTGAGAGGACGCATCTTTATCATTGTCATTAGTTTGTATAAAAATTACAGCTTTCTCACTAATGAACGAAACATTAATTGGAGAATATATCATAGAATCAATATATAATAAATGGCATATTGCTTCTTTCGTTATAAAACTATTGTTACATAATATATAAAAATAGTTTAATAAAAACAAGATATCACTAGATATTCAAATAGTGAAATGTTCGAATATGGGATATTCTACTGCATTTTATATCCAAAATAACTTATTATCATTTTATGTTAAATTATTTAAATATTAATCTACGAGGTATTCAAATAACAGAGAATCATTAATTGAACATTTCTATCATTTTATGTGACTAATTATTTAATTTCGTAAATATTTGCTGTATTTCAAAACAGTGTCAATATCACTTATTTCCACAGAAACTTGAAAGGAAAATACCCTCTCACTTTTAATTAGACAAATTTATTTTCAAATACAAATAGATTTCGAGAAAATTGCGGATTACTCAACATTGACTTAAAGAAATAAGTCAAGCCTTTTTAAAAATATGTAGTCAATTGCTATATATAATATATCAAATATATTGAAACATTAGATTGAACAATATATACATAGATAGATAAAGCTGTACAACAGATAAAACTACCAGCTTCTCGTTTTAAATTGCTTTTTCAAATCGCTCGTACAAATGTAAAAAGCTTCGAAATCTCTTATCACTGAACTGAACGAAAAATTTGAAACGTCTCTGCTTTCTCACGAATAAATATCTCAACGACAAGGCGTCCGAGCGATAATCCCAAGTGACATTTGGATGCACGTGCACGCAAAAATCATTGCTCTTCTCACCCTCTGTTGTTTCTCTTATATATACGCTCGTACAAACGGGGTACGCTTTCTAAATAGTTTAAAAACTAATCGGTTACACGTTAAGGTTTTACACGCTAAATTCGTGTCGTACAACGAGCTACCTACGATCGTGATACCTAGAATAATTTCTCTTAACATGTCGGGTAAACGGGATATATAAAACACGCGATCGCACGAACAGGTTTGTTCTGTGAATAAAGTAATCCTTCTATAACCGTCTAATCCCGGGACCGATCGTATCCACTGCGAGGAAAATCGTCACCGAACGACGATCTTCGTTTATCTCTCGTTTCGTTTCGATCGTCCGATCATCGAGTATATCCCGGTTGTGTGTGTGTGTGTGTGTGTGTGTGTGTGTGTGCGTGTGTGTGTCCGATCATAGCCGCCGATCAGAAGGTATCAGCTAAATTATCATTACAGTTAGTCGTTTAATTAGCTTGTTGTTTCTTTTTTTTTTTTTTTCTTTTTAAGGTAACCCGATTTTTTTAAATAGTGGCAGCTTCATATTACGATTTACTTGAGCAGACTATGTGTAGATATAAGTTCATCCTTCGAAATTCTTCGTCGATCGTTCCCTCGTCTTGTAACGGCCAGTGTATAAGTACGTACAACTCGAACGAAGCTAGGAATGAATCAAGATTTTTTTTTAAAGCGTTCGACAACACAGTTACGTCGCTAAGTCGTTCGTTTGCCTAGATTCGTGACAAACCATAAGAAAAAAAAAAAAAGAAAAAAGAAAAGAAAACAAGGAAAGTTTCATCAGGGAATATATGCGTTTGTTTCACGGATGGTTCTGACGGATGTTCTTTTCATCGAGTTTATACCGAGTGCGGGTTTTTATGCGTTTGCGGAAAATTTTGAACAGCAATATATCCCAAAGGATATATTGTAATATAGAGTAGGACATCGATTAACTAATGTAATTGGTAAACAAAATTTATTACCCTTACTCCTTTCTTACGTCTTAGACATTCGCTGTGGGAATAATAAGAATTAATTGGCAACGCAATACTGAGGAAAGAATTTCGCAAGAGTGTAACATACGTTGTTTTGTTATTAAAATTAAATAAATGCAAGTTATTATGCCACCGCGTGAAGAATATTAAAGTAAATAGTAACGATGAAATTAAAATAAATCGAGTGAAATGTATTATTAAAGCTTAAAGTAAAAATAAATTTTAATATCAATAACACAATATTATTGGTAGGATTCTTAGTAGATACAAGTTACTTTATTATTGAAATTAAATATAAGTTGAACCTTAAAACAAATATAAATCATTACATTATTTACATGAGACAACGGAAATTAAGATCGCAAATAATCTTATAATTCGATCGATCGAGTTCCTACTATGATATTATATGAAATATGTAAAATATCCAAAGTATAGTACTATGGTACGTGAAACAATTTTCTATCGAAGCTTTGACTTTCTAATTATATTTTCAAAAATATGAATTTGCATAAAAATCCGCAGTCTAGGAATCATTCTTCCAAACAGAACCGAAAATATTAATATCCCAAGGCAAATTAACCCTTTTAGTGACTTGAAATTGAGAGAAAAAGTGATAAAAATTTCATTTAAAATAATAACTGCAACGTTGATAAATAAATAGTAATTCTAGGATGCCCAGTGTCCAACAAGCGAAGAATCGTCATTTTTCAAGCATAATGACTGACTCGGCTCCACGAATTGAAGTACAAAGGGAAATGACAATTACGAGCATTATTTTTAAAAGTTTATCTTAAAATTCGCAATTGTTTAACGAACAAGTACTTTATCTTTATACTTGATACTGAATATTAGTCATACAGCTGATGAATGTAATTAGAATAATAATCGTACAAAATGGAGTCGATCAATCTAATTTTCGAATCAAGTTTCATATACCTTTTCTCATGTGTCATATCATTTTCTTTTTATCACGTGTTTGATATATCGTTTGAGTTTTATCGATTTCACTTTGTACATCGTTGTCAGCGACTAAGAACGACCAATTATTCCATCACTAAAAGGGATAACATTTACTCGTTCTTCAGAATCACCCAACTCAGTTCGCCACTTTGCCTAATTGGTTTATTTACGTTTATTGCAGGTCAGCAACGGCAGACCGATGCCAAAAGAAAGAGATGCGACAAAAAAGTGAAACAAAAGAGATAAACCTCGGTAGTAGTACTTCCTTGAACTTTCTCTCGTCGTTCCTCTTCTTTCGTCGTCTCTGCACTTGGTGACAACTCGGTGCATGTCGTATACTTAGCAATTGCTTGCCGAATAGAGAATGGAGCCCATTTACCGTAATTTCGTTATTGAACAATAGCGGAAGCTGAAAGTTCCCCTGAGACTAGGGTGAGATTCCGGGTTGGTAGTAAATAACATCCGGTTGTGTTGGTCCTTAGTCTTTGTCTACGGTGCAGGGCTCGGGCATGGACTATTGCGGCGGACAGTTCACCACCGTGGTGGTTGCGAATTCGCTGAATTTTTTGTCAATTGGTACCCGGTCGTCGTAGAGGGTCGGTGCCTGCAAGATGATCCCAGCCGTGCCTACCAGCACCGCGAGAGTGAAGATCCAAAGAAACAGTCGGTCTAACACCATCGCCACGTATTTCCAGTCTTCTTTCACCTTTTCACAAATCATTAGCACATTAGACGGTGGTATCGTTTTAACGTAAGTTAATTATGATAATTGAATTTTCATTTCGGCAAACGAAACACTTTGGCGAGTCTAAAGTGGAAATCCAGACAGTCTAAGTATAGGAATGTTTTTTTTTCCTTTTCTTTTTTTTTTTGAAAGGTATTCCCCTTGAAATTGATCACGTAGCCAACGATACGAGAATTTACTTTTTTTTTTATTAGTAAATTGGAGGTAAATTTTTATTAGTAATTGGAGGTATAATGATCTTCCTTTGAAAGTAATTTCTGATCACGTTTCTTCTGTCGAAATTGATCATTCAGACGCTATAGTGAATTGCACGAATAATGTAGGAATTCATTTCTTTTATCAAGTAAATTGTATGTTCGGAACGAAGTATAACGATGTCCTTTTGAAAATCCTTTGTAAATTCATATACCTCCAGTGGTAGTATATAATAATGTTTCTGAAAATTATTTTTGAATTTCTTCCTCTTTGATTTGAAATTTATCATTCACATTAGATTCTACATTGAACTGTACAAATAATAGTTTTATTAATATAACGTTTAAAATGAAGTATAAAAAGACGTTTCTTTTTTCAAAATTATATCACCGGTGAAAGCACAACAATGTGTGTTAAAAAATTATTTTTCTTCCTCTCTAAATTAATGTTTATTTATAATGTTGTTTCAATCAATTGTAAATAAACATATTTACAAACAAATTATATTTGAAAGATCAGACATTATAATTATAATATTCTTGCTTTTCAGGAATACGGAGAAGTTAGTTTCGTTCAGGAAGCAATGTGTGCTTCAACTTTTGCATGAGAGCGTATGTATAGAAAGTAAACTTCGATCTATAATTGGAGAAGTCGGACTTCTTTGAATTCGAGTCGCGGAGGTAAAATGTGACCGAAAAATTCAAGTCAACGAAAGTTTATATTTCGAGCCGTAGAGGCGTTTTTATAGTGAAGTTTCATGAGAAAGGAAATGAAGAAAATTTTCGTCTCGCAGAAGTTGGAATTATCGAAGTTTCATTGTAATGCAATATTTATGTACGATGTAGATATTTCTTTACTCTTGATATTTTTCACAAAATGATAATACTAATTCAGTGGTAGTGCAATTTATAAAATATATAAAAGATATAAAATTCATAACTGCATTATAGTAATCTTTTTGCTTTTCATACTTTTATCAGAGAAAACAATATAAGAAACAACGTTGACATTAACAGCATTAATTTTCGATATATATATAATTGAAAATATTATTGTCTTTTACGTGAATAATCACTTCAGACGGTACTAGAATGAAGTATAATAGAATACATTTGAATATATCTCCTATTCAAAATTCCTCATTTTCATAATAATGCTAATATTCATTATGTGTATTAAAGCTTAAGGTACGAAATATTAAAATACGGCGAATATTAAAATACGAAATATTAGATCATTCCTTCATACTAAATAATAAAAAAAAAAAGATTACTCGCTGACCCTGCTACGATCCTTAAATTTTTATATTTCGATCTTACTCTCGTTTCAGGAAATAAAATGAATTCACGATATGTTTTAAGAAGACGTTTCATATAAAATTTAAATTCAAAAATTCATATACGCCAATGGAAACGTTTTTTAGCTTGGTCAGGGTTAATACGTTTTTTGATATTAGAAGCTGGAAAATTGGAAAGGACGCAGCAGCATCGTTTTAGCTATTATTATCAAATTTTCTATTCGAATCTTACAGAATTCCGATAACAAAAATTGCCATTGTTTTGACATTTTTGTAGGTTGTTAGTAGCTATATTTACCACTTGTTATGTTCGCCTATATTATATATATGTAAAAACGTATAGCGAATAACATTTAAATTATTTCTAACATTCTCCGATTCAAACATTCAACGTTTAATTATCAATGTTTTTTATTATCAGTCGTAAACTAGCGTGATTCAGGTAAATGACAAAACAGAAACGAATCATTTCAATTATTGTGATGCGTATTCTCGCCAAAAGGCCACTGAAATTCATCAAAAAAAAAAAAAAAAAAAAAATTTCCAACTAAGAGCACTCTTGCCGCAGAAAATGACGAATACCTCTTGAGAAATCACTGAACTAGAAAAATCATAGGAAATGAATCTTTCATACATCGATCTTTTATTTATCATCGCACGGTGGCCACTCTGTAGTCGGGTTAAATCCGACTCTCAGGATAATCATTCGTTACTCGCGAGACGATCGAAAAAAATATGTGAAATATGAAATGTCGAAGGGCAATGAAAGCAGTACGAAACATCAACAGCAATCAACGGGGGAAAAACGAAATTCTTAGAAAGTTTTTCACGTTGCTTGATAAGATTACCTTAGTCGAGTCCTCGAGCATTTTAGTGTGCTCGGCGATGAAACGCACACAGATGCAGGACTTGTGAATTTCCGGTGGGCAGCGCGAATGCGAGAACGCTGGCGGACTTCGTAGCACCGGACTTTTAACCTCTTCGATCCCTGCCTCGCCGGAGACAGAGAGATCTTCGCATTCTGTGTGAAGAGGAAGTGGTGGTAACGGTGGTCCATGGATTAGGCAACTTCCACCGAACCTTGCACCGTCAGCGAGACTAAATTACGAACAAGACAATGCAGCCTGATTACAAAGTTTTCTTGTACCGTAATATCCGTTCTGTATAAATTGCTTGCTTTATGCTTTCGTAATTTGAAATTTCTCTCTTGCAACATCACGATGCGATTGTGCCTGATTGTGTGTGTGTTCAAATGTTTTCAATTTAAATTGAGAAATTATTATTCGTGTTTATTAAACTGATTGCGCTTGTTCAAGCTGAGGCTCTGCGTTTTTAGCGTAGACGAAGGTTTGGAAGCGGAATCTCAAATTTTGAGTTTTGTTTTATTAACTGTTAATTCGTTGCAAATTCCAAAGTCGTTTTTACGTTCAAAGTGTTTCAAGGATTTTTGTTTTGTTTTGTTTTTGACATAATTATGGAGGAAGATATGAAAATGATGATTGCTGTTAGTTAATTTTAAAAAAGGAATAATTTCTTTTTTATGATTAATAACGTAATTCAATTTTAACATATTAATTCTTGAATTTAAGACAATCGAATTGAATGTGTTTTCTTATTTTTAATTAATTTCAATGAATCAACAATACTTGGCCCATTTTCGGTCAATCAGTTTTTAGTAAAAACCATTTTTCTAGTAATTGAAATCCCCCCAAAGTAACGTTTCTTCAAATTTACGATATACAATTTAAAATGTGATATTTAAGTTTCGTGTATTAAAGTCGTGCATTAAATTACTGAAAGTTCTTAACACAATCTTCATGCTTTTTCGGATTATCAGTGTCCTACCGTTCGCTGTAAATCCAATTTAAATTATTACCTCGTACGAGTTACGAAATTTTCTTCATAATACTGAATTCCGTTTGAACTAGAATTTGGTGTAAAGTCTTGTAATCTTGTTAGTCAAGCCTCATGATACCATACTATTTCAGTATAATACATCGTGTAAGTCAATTATTTCGTTAATTACTTTTTAAACAACTTCTTACAAATATTCGGTTAATTATATTTGAAAGGAGATTCACATTGAACGAATGTTAATTACAATCCTTTTCCAGAGCAGGTTAAGTTCCCTGTTTATAAAAGTACGAACACACTTTCGAATGTGTGAATACATATGTAGGTTACTGTTCAAAACTTTAATCGCATGGGGAAACTGAAATTGCACGTAAAGAAAAAAAAATTTTTTCGAAGAATGAAGAAAGTAGTTGTTATATGATCGAAACAATTTAAGCAAAGTGATTAAGTTATTAAGTGTTTTATATTTTTATAGTAAATTTTATATATTTATAGTAAATTTTGAAAGAAATCTTCTCTTTAGTGTTTAATGTTAAATTTGAAAAATTTAAAAATAATAATTAAAAAATTTAGAAATAAATGTTCAATTTAAAAAATATTTTTCTTTACGTGCACTTCAATTAAAAATGCGTTTATCTTTATATATATATATATATATATATATTAATATATTAATATATTGCAAAATGTTATTATCTTTGAACCCCTAATGAGCAAGCTAATCATTTTCAATATATAAAATATACTATAATTTCTACTACGAATTAAACATTCAAAAGATTTTAATTAATACTTTTGAGAATATAATTTGAAGAATAGAACCTGGATAGAGAATTGTTTTACGTATCAAGTATCATAAAGAGTTCACGCTGAATGAAAATACCTGGAAGGTGAAAGGTCTTCTTTCGATGCGGCGCGACTGTGAAATCGTTTAGGTGTTAGATGTTCTTCGCTATCCTCCTGAGTAGATGGATGATAAGGATAATAACAGGTCTTCTCCTTCCCTCTGACTGTTCTCATTAATACTCTGCCAGAACTATATCTGTGAATAGATTCGTAAAATTTGTAAAAAAAGTTGTATCATACAGCAAAATATATCAATAATTATTATCTTTCTTTTCTATGAAATACACCGTTCGTTATTTAAAAATCAGCTATATTATTATATATGAAATATATCATTATATTATTGTATATTTTGATGTTGGCTAACAAGTGAGAAAATTTATCAAAAAAAAAAAAAATATATATATATATATATCTCAGGAAAGTTTTATTATTTTCTACAAACATTAAAATTTGATAGACATTTCAAATGATAGGCAGTAAAAGAAAAATGAACAATTATCGAACCAGACATTGAAATGAATATTAAAACAGAGAAGATCAAGGATTATTGTTTCAATTAGTTCCTTTTTGCACAATACATGGATATTTGAAAAATATTTTTACATTTATTTATTAATATTGCATGTAATGTTTATTAATATTTTTTTGTAGAAACATTTCTTTCATTATTTGTGAGAATGCCAGTGATAAGTCACAATGTTCTTATGTTAATTAGAATAGAGTAACAATCTCGATTCAATCTCTCATTGAAAATAAACGAGTACTTCTATTTATTTATAATTTAAGGTTTCAAGGATTGCAATATTTCCAATTGAAATTTTTTTTCTTGCTTTTCACTTAGAATGAAAACGATGTTCCGTCATGTGAGACAGAAACACGAAGAATAAAACAAGATGATATAACATGTTAACATGTTACATTTTTGACTGAAAATATGTATCATTAATCCTACTTAATTTTCGACAATAATTCTTTCGGTTTAAGCACGTAAAGAACGAAGGATAATAATAAATGTTTACCTATTTGTTTCGAATTTATACTGAGGCCTTCGCATAACCAGCAAGCGAGGAAGAATATGGATGAAAACCCTCTTCACCCAAGGGGCCATTTTGTGAGTTTGTGGCGATCGAAAGTGAACATTTAGCACAACCACTGTCACGCATATACTGAAAAAAAACAAAGAGAATTGACTTAATCAATTTATCAATCATGAATGTATAATAACTTATAAATAAACTCGTTTAACTATTAAGAGGCTAAGTTTTAGTAAAGAGACTAAATTTGATCATCAACACTAAAGCGGTATCCGTGGGATAGATATTTTGTACCATGTTGCAAAAATTTTAGTCTTATCTTGTATTTTACATTTTTCTTTGATAGACATTAGTAATTAAAACTAAATCACATCATATATTTCTTATATTTTATAAATCTTTGTCTATCATATATATTCTACGTATTTTCTTCCCATAAATGCATGAAAAGCCATCTGTTTTCACTTTTTGATTAATCTAATGAAAATTAAAGCCTCGATCGCTTGTAAATGAACAAGTAACCCCATTATAAACCCCAAGAGACTAAGAGGCAAAGAAACTGAATTTCATCGCATTTAATCGTTTTCTTTAAGAATAACAAATTTTTTTAAAACCAGCTTGACCTGGTTGGGTAGCTGAACGTAAATTGATTGTGAAAGCCAGGCTAATCGAAATCTATTTTTGCAGTCAGGAATTTTTCAAGATACTTTATCCTCCGATAGGTTTGAGGCGAACGTAGCCGGCAAAGCAATTCTGTTGCTGGATTTTATGCAGTGAAGAAACGGATTTATATCAATTACTTTTTACTTTATGAATCGAGAGTGTTCGCGGTGGAGAAAGTTGACTTAAACGAATCGAAATAAATCGCGCGATATTTTGTTTTTTTTTTGTTTTTTCTTTTTACCACGTTGAGATATATCGCGAAACAACTCGCACGCGTGCGGCAACGCTTTTCATTTGTAAAATAATTCGTACGTGTGCAGTAATCGTTTATTTCGCTGTTTCCGATCAATGGACCGCAGATATTTTTGAATTTATGGGAAATTTGAAGGTGAAAAAATTCGCAGAAAAATATATAAAATATGTACAAGGTAAACTACATGTTATAATATATTTAATGTCTATTATACATTATTTCAGTAATATTATATATTATTAAAATGGTTTTAAAATTAACGATTGGAAAATATGAAAGATATTATTACTATTCATTTGTATGATAATGCATTCCTTATATTACAATTGTAAAAAAATACATTAGAAATATTATTAAGGCAGTTTCAAAATTAATGGCCGAATGACAGAAATTTGTCGGGAAAGTTATTTCAAATCTCGCGCATTAAAAAGTTGCCAAAGAATTTAGAAAATTTAATCTGAATCACTTCTTCTAGTTCCATGAAGTTACATATAAATTATATTGTAAATTATTCTTTGTGTATCGTATTACATTAAATATTATATTACATCATTATCGATTAGTTACTAAAATTTACAGATATTTGATTTCATAATTTTCGCGATAAACGATGGATGATAAGATATAACGGAATAAAATCGAAACTCTCGAAACGAAACAATCGTAGATGTAAACGACAGCATTAAGAATGAGGATTGTAACATTTATTTGCGCTCACAAGGACACCAGAGGCTGCTTCTAATTTTTCCAATTAACGCTCGAAGGAAATATGAATTTGCATAAACGTAGTCCGTGGTCTAACGACGAAGGGGTTGGAGGGGTAAGCCTTCGCGAGGCGGAGTAAGGCAAATTGCCATAACGTATAACCTAGGGTGGTGGCTGCGGTGGAACGACAGAATGTAAATCTCACGAGGCCATTCATAATGGAGATCCATTCAACGATGGCTGGCCTTAGCAGCCGGTACTATAAGGGACAAACTGCGATTTAAATTGGACCAACCTCCTTTGACTCGACTTGGAACCATTTATCGGCTCACTCTTCCCGCGTTTACCTTCAAATACGCCTTCTACGCCTTCTCCCACCCCTTTTGTGTTTGCCCTTTGTCTTCTTCCTTCTGAAGGAAATCGGAATTAGCCGGCCGGAAGTGAATTAAATCTTCGCTGTTTCGCATACGGGCAAATTCGATTCCCGTGAAATTACGAGAGAGAGAGAGAGAGAGAGAGAGAGAGAGAGAGAAGTTTCTCGTCAATGTTCATCTCGTTGTTAAATTGAACCGGCAACTACAATCTTCCCGGTTTCATATATTTATTAGTTTTTCACGTAAGAGACGGAGGGTATAAATATATTTTCTTTGAAATTCCCGTAACGAAGGAGGAAAATGACGAAATTGCTTTTCACTAGTAATTTAATTGCACAGTTGCTCGCGAAAGTGTTGGAATGTACTTTAGAGAGTATATCTCTGTGAGTATATTACGTGCGTGCTATGTGAAGCATTTTGAAATTTTGATAACAGTAGGATTATGGGTGAAATTCGAAACAAATCTAAAAACACAAGATTATTTGGTAGAAATTTTGTGCACTTTGCATTGAGATTAGTATTTGAACAAGTAGTTATTCATTATACAATATAATATTAATAAATCTTAATATTCAGTGACTCAGACTTAATATTTAGTCTAAATTTTTAGTGGTTTGTTTTTAATAAAATGCATAATCGGTGTTCTCGCGAATTTTTGAGACACATCCTTGACAGATACTCTACAATTGTAAAAATATCAAAGATACTTTTTATTCAACATCGATAAATTATTATTACTTTAACATCGATGACGCAGATTTCTTGTTAAATATCTGCATCTTTCATGCGAAAGTCTTTACTGCCGTGACATTTCAATTATAAATGAACAGGAAACTTTATACCCGTCTTTTTAAAAATTCTCTATAATAATCTATTTACATCGAGAAACGTGCTTTCATCTTTCAGACGAAACAGCTTGAACACATCAAGCTATTGCTTGCAAACATTTTCATCTACGTTTTGAAGATCCTGTTATTAAAAAAAAAAAAAAAAAAACTAAACTAAAAAGAATAAATAATTTAAAAAAATGAATTAAAATGGAAATTAATTTTACTTTACGAATATTTTCATATTATTGTTTCGATAGGTACCTTAATGTTATTCATTAATATTTTGTTACTATCAATTTTACTTTACTGGAACATCTATTTTATTTTATTTTACTTCAATATATTTATTATTTATAAATATTTCAATACTACTGTCTTAACACGTTGTTCAAGTTACAATTTAACTTCGTCTTCTCGTACTTCCTACAACATTTCAAAATACATCCAAACATTTAAATATTACTTACTTATTGTTGATATTTTATTACCATCCATTTATATTCTACTTCTTACTTTATCATTATTATATATTAATATCTCATTCGAAAATCTGCTTATAATTCATTTTCATTAAAAGCAAAGAAAACTGTATACTGCACGGAGTGCAGTTTTTCGTTCGCACGAAATAATAATTGCGGAGGAATAGGCAAGCTATTTCGATACTTGAACAGGAGAAGTAGAAGTAGACAAGAATGTCGAGCGATCGAGCTTAGGCTTTAATGGCGGCACAATGCCTGTGCTTTCTCTTGGAAAAAAAGCAATAACGCGGTGCGGCTTAATGCACGAGGAAGAAGCCGGCCATCCCCTTGAAATTCAACGGAGGAAAGGGATCGGTTTCTTGGTTGGCTTCCGCCTTCGGTAAAAGCGAGCCCCGGGTCGATGCTGCTACTGATTAATGTGTCACACCTATCGCATCTTTACGTTCTTCGAATCTATTGAAATAGCTGGTATCGGCTGCTAGTAGTGTAGCTACTATCGAATATATATTCATCGTTCACGCTGACATTACGACGTACATACATTCTAACTTTGTCAATGGCCCCTTTCTCGTTACAAGTGTTCCCACTTTTCGTCATTATTTAATCGCAATTTTTCCTCCGTATGTATAATTCCGGGATAGGTCAACGTCAATTTTGAACGTAATTTTTTTAACGTAAATATTCGTACTACGCTATCGTTTGAAGAGTACTATAGAATATATATTCATCGTTCACGCTGACATTACGACGTACATACATTCTAACTTTGTCAATGGCTCCTTTCTCGTTACAAGTGTTCCCACTTTTCGTCATTATTTAATCGAAATTTTTCCTTCGTATGTATAATTCCGGGATAGGTCATAATATTCGTACTACGATATCGTTTGAAAGGTTCAGAAGGGCCATTTCATTTCTTTTCATTAATCGTGCAAGCATATTTTCGTTGTCAATATATCAACAATCAATGAAGCAGTTCAGTTGTAATATTTTAATGATTTTGTTATGTTACAATGATCGAACTCATTCATCAATCGAAGAATCATTACTTGACAATAAAGAAGAATTTTCATAGCGCAAGTGACTTACAATTATTTCGTTTCTGTAATTTTAATTTATATTTTTTTCGTAATATGATGAGGATACAATTGATATTGTATTTTTTGAACGAACAGATTGCCAAAAGATAGGTAACAGAATATTATACAATAATTTTAAATTGATAGATCAATAATTATATAATTACAATTTGATAGTTTAATAATTTTGTGTATATATATATATATATATATATATACGATAAAATATTTCTTGATATTCTTATTAACATTGAATAAAAATATAAAATGAAGTTTTCCCCTGATCTCTGCATTGCTATTAATATAAAACTTGATACTCTTATCAAATATTAAATTGTGTTATCATAATTATGTTTCATAAATTGCAATGATTTCAAACTTGTTTATAGTAATTGATTCTATTAATATCCTGTTTTAAGAATATCCCGTGAATTTTATAAGCTTACGCTTTATTTGCGAATAAGGTCGTTACACGTAATACGTAATTCAGGTTTAATTGTTCGTTGAACTCACATCAGTTTGTAGTTCAGTTACTTTCACCCTCATATTAAAAATATACTGTTTGGCAATAAAAATTTTCTCAATATTTGATGTTCACTTAAATTCTCTTTTTCCGTTCGATGAGTTTGAAGATACTAAGTGATTTTAACTCCCCCCTGTCTTTGATATGATATGATATGATATGATATGATATGATATGATATATA